>JAJONI010000229.1:10188-31086 GCA_022190145.1 Pezicula rhizophila
TAAGTAGTGTATATACCTTAGGGGATCTTTATTATATGTCCTCTCTTTATCTTAGTTAGTAAGCTGACAGAAGCTAGCGGCCTAAGACTCTTTAAGCCTTTGGTGGAACTTTGTCTAGTCTTGTGTCGGCTTAGCCTGGGTGTAGCACTTCGGTTGGTTTCTTAGCGTCCTCCACGAAGACTTTTGAGTGGCAGTGTTTCCGAACTTTCTTTTTTCAGGCGTACAAAAAGACTATGAAGGCGCAGTGAGACTCTCAGCTGAAAGCCTTCTAGTGCGGGTCTGAGCGCAGCTATAAAAGCTTGAGGCTGCTGCTACCTATTTCCACGAATTCTAGTTCGAATTTCTCGCTCTTTAGCAAGTTCGATATCTTGTGTATTACGACTATGGCAGACCCATTCTCTCTCATGATTAGCATTACAAAGGTCGCAACTACCGGATTTCAGGTCGCTCAAGGCCTACACCAAATCGTAGATGGTATTGGAGGTGCTGGCCGCGAAGTTCGGATATACGCTGGGGAAATCACATCATTCTCGAGAGTCTTAAACACAATCCAAGAGAAAGTTCTACGGCCTGTTAGCGTTGGTTCCGATGAATTGGAATTGGTGAAGCAAATTACGGATCTGTGCGAGGCCATCTTGGCTCCACTGACGCGGATACAAGAGACGCTCAACCCGCTGCTAGATCGGTACCGAGACAGTCAGAAGAAGATTGAGCAGATTGGGAAACGCATCTATTGGTATTTCTCGCATAAGCAGAAGTTATTGTTTTATCTTCAAGCTCTGAGGTATCAACAGCACAATTTAAATACTCTTTTGGCAGCAATGAGCTATGATGCTACTAGAGACTTGTATGTCATACACACTAACATATACGATTACTGATCATTTGCAGAGGAAATCAGTTGGCACTAAGAAATACATTGTTGGAGGGGTCAGCCCCGATGAGCGGATTTCAAGGAGGCCATATACGGGAACATTCTACATTGGAGGACAATTCTGCTGCTGGGTTTGTGACCACATTCTCTACAAAATTCGAAACAGAGAACGAAGAAAGGCCTAAAGTCGCTCGGAACCCACCTCTGTCTCAAGACGTGTTACCTGTTGCAGCAATTGATACTTCGATGCGTACGGTGACTATTTGGCAAGACTCAAACAATGATGCAGACGCTCTTACCGAACAGGAGCTCCAAAAGATCGATGATGCTATTGAAAAGGATCTCGACCCCGACCAAGAGGCCTCTGCATTAGTCATATGGAGAGATCTTCACGTTGTATCACGAAAGACCAAGGTTTTTGCAGAAGCCGTGCTCGGGGATACGGAAGAGGACTTTGTGACTTATAATCCATTCACAAGGACCCTAAGACCACCAAAGGAATTAACAACCAATACCGCCTACGATAATGATTATCGATCTGAATATAAAGGTGCATCGAGATCAAGTCGGGAAAACATTCCTAGCACTGTGCCGAATATGACGGATTCTAGGTCCGCCCGAGGCAATGCTATTACCCCACAAGTGCACCTCTCTGAACCAACACCTCAAAAGCCTGTACCAGAATCGCCTCAAAGCTTGATTCGTCCGCTCTCGGAGCTCCGAATATTTACACTTTCCCAAAAGCTCGAGAATGGGGAGTCCAGTTTCATCTCCTTCTCACCTGACGGGTGCCGGTTCGCGAGCGCCAATTATTCTAACAAAATGATCCAGATCTGGGAAGATAGGCAAGGCAGGCTCAAGCAGGTGCAAGATCTCGAGGTCTCTGGCTGGGGGGGAGAGTCAATAGGCTTCTCACCTGATGGCTGCCGGTTCGTGAGCGCCGATACTTCTAACAGCAGGATCATAGTCTGGGCAGACCAGCAGGGCATGCTCAAGCAGGTGCAAGAGCTCAAGGGCGATACGGTTTGCATCGCCTTCTCACCTGACGGGCGCTGGCTCGCGAGCGCCGATTTCTCCAACGGAAGGATCAGGATCTGGGCAGACAAGCAAGGCAGGCTCAAGCAGGTGCAAGATCTCAAGGTCTCCGGTTTATTCGATTCAATCGCTTTCTCACCTGACGGGCGCCGGCTCGCGATCGCCGGCCAGGTTGACAGGAGCGGCCAGGTTGACAAGATCCTGATCTTCGCAGTTAGGGAGAGCAGGCTCAGGCAGGGCAGGTTCGTGCAGGTGCAAGAGATCCAAACCCGTCCTGGAACGTTGTCGTCAGTCGCTTTCTCACCTGACGGGCGCCGGCTCGCGATCGCCAATTCTAACAAGACGATCCAGATCTGGGCAGACAGGCAAGGCAGGCTCGAGCAGGTGCAAGAGCTCCAAGGCTATAGTGGGGCTGAAAAGTCCACGGAAATTGTTTTCTCACCTGACTGGCGCCGGCTCGCGAGCGCTGATTCTAACAACACGATCCGGATCTGGGCAGACAAGCAAGGCAGGCTCAAGCAGGTGCAAGAGCTCAAGGGCCAAAGTAGAGGGGTCATATCAGTCGCCTTCTCACCAGACGGGCGCTGGCTCGCGAGCGTCGGCAAGGACAAGACGATCCGGATCTGGGAAGACAAGCAGGGTATGCTCGAGCAGGTGCAAGAGCTGGAACACAAAGGCTGGAATACAGTCAAAATCGCCTTCTCACCTGACGGGCGCCGGCTCGCGAGCGGCAATTCTGAGGAGACGATCATCTGGGAATTAGAAACTGTGTAGATTAAGTTTATATCAGATTATAGCAGCTTTAGAATTAAAACATCTAAATAGTAAACGTATGATGACTCAGTCAAAAGGGAAACATATTCGTTTCCGTAGGAAGAAATAAAGCTAGCTATAATCATACCAGTGCTGACGAAGCGTCTTAGCAATATGGGGATAAAATACAAGTGTTTGGGCGGACACCGATTTCGCAGGCGACTTTATCGTCATCTTCTAATAGCCACCTTACTGAAGCATCTTAAAAAGATGTCGACTCCCTGTGTTTAGTAGATTTCCTACTTTCTAAGGTTCTAAAGGTGGCCGTCTATCCTGTTAATGATGACTTTCGCATCCTAGAAATCTGGAATTGTAAGTAGTATAACGCTAAGACACTATTCTAGCTTTCTAAAGATAGCCAGAGCAGTAAAGGCAATAGATGGCTCCATGTTAAGGAGGACATAATTAAAGACATCTACCCTTGCACACCTCTTCATGGGGGTTTAATAATACTCTCAAATCGAAGCCAGCGTTCTTATACTATACTATACAGCGTGTCGAACATGTCCTAAAAAATCATAACATAGACAAGTTTCGTGCGGCATAGGAGCATGTCGCTAATTCCCAGCATATCTTGCGGTCACGTATCTTCCTAGATCCTTAGGGAACATCGCTTCAAGTAGTTGTTAAGGGGCATCCGTAGTCTCAACATCTACTTTTGAAAGTGGAGTCTAATATCATTGCTTCATACAGTGGAGATCGAGACACCCTCATGTTCGTAAGCTTAAAGGACAGGTCCACGGTTCCACTACATGTCTCTGGCTTACTAGGAAAGGGGAATCTAAAGCGATCTAATGTACTACCTCCTTTCACTACTATATTAAGACGGGTGATTTAGTGTTTTCCGACCAGAATTATCAGAAATTAAGGCTTGCAGAGAATGCGGATAGGCGGATGCAATTCCAGTACACCAGAAAGCGAGCGATTGGGTGTAGGACGTGATGTATTACAAATATAGGTATTACGACGGCCAGAAATAGGTCTGGCAAGAAGAGGGAAGTTGTACCAGGAGCAACTGATCTTGTGTTTCTCTTTTTAGTATAAGATTCGAGAGGAAAGTATGAGGAGTTGCTCAACTGCTGTTGGCGTTCGATTGTCGTGGAAGATCTGAATCATGAACCTGCGAAACACCACAAGCTACACTGACACTAGCCACAACACGTTCAAGTCTTCCATTGATGGCCTTTTGGCCCAAATGAGTTCGCCATCACCGCTTAAGAATGATATTCATGTGTTGTCTCTTCATACCAGCCCTACTGCGATCCCAATTCCCAAAGCCAGGACAGTCAATCCAGACCACCCCAAGTGTTGTGCAGTTCTCGATGCCATTGAGCCCGAGCTGGTCGTTGTCGAAGCAGGATTGACTACGGTTGCTGAAGGATAACTTGTGATTGAGGCAGTAATTGTTGGTGAGGGAGTGTATGAGGTCAAATCATTTGTGGTGAGTGTGAAGCCGATCACTGACCCAGAGGATGCGGCGTTGTTGAGAAGAGTCCGAGTAACAGTAGAAGTTATCAAGGGGGGGGAACATCCACAACCTCCAACTTGATCAGGAGCGCAACAAACGAACCCGGGATCTAGGTATGTGGTAGTGTAGACCTCGATACTTGATATTTCAGCCATTTTGTCGTACAGAGCGGTCGATAAAAGCACTCGATGGTTGACAATAGTCTGAAATGTAGCTGAAATTTTCTTGAAACTGGGTCTGATTGCTTCTGCAAAAGATTATTTCTCCGCTCCAAAGTGGATGGCAAGTTATACATATACATGTACACATTACTTGTGGTAAGCTAACAGACCCGCATGAGAGGGTGACTTCATCCCAGACCAAAGGCACTGGGCTGAAGTAAGTGGCCCTCATTAATACTACGCACGTATAGGCGATAATAAATATGAATGAGCACAGACCAGTATTCAACCAAATACTGATAAAAGAGTGACTCTCAGAAGAGGTTATTGGTCAAGCCAACAAGACTAGATAGATGGCTTGCAGCCATTGTTGCACCAACACGCTAAGTTGGGCTTTATGGGATCTTCCGCTAATAACTAGTCACAGGCTTAAGCCACAGCCACAAAAAAAAAAGCAAAGCTGAGCATCAAGGGAGATCTTCTGCTCACTGCCACTCAAAATGCTGGAGAATGAATCTCGGCTCATGTGATAGCTTATAAATTCTGACCGAAGCTATGTCCTGTGAATGTTTTGAGATTTACGTACACTCAGAATATCGCAACGGCTGCCTTTCAATTCTTTTTCCGTTCAGAAACCCAGTGAATCGAAGACAGATGTCGCTCCAGCTTGTGAAAGAGTTCGATCCCTTGCGTGGTCTAGAAGGCGGCAGCACGGATGGCGAGCTAGCATGCACGTCACATCGGAAGATAAACAATCTTAACCGTCATCATATGTATGTAACACATTTGTCTAAAGATGAAGCCTCAACATTGTCTGCGACTGCAAAATCGGATCTGATACACGACTTGCAAACATCTAGCGAGAATCCAAGTTCGGGCAAAGTCAACGCCAACAACATAGGTGGTGAGGATGGATGTGAAGACAGCGGTCCATTCGAGAATCAGGTTGACAGTTCAGAACCCTACCTCCCTGCAACAGCAAAGACCTCTCCATCTGGTGATGCCATTTTCAGTAGAAGGAGAGCCTCCGTGGTGGAAGAGTCCATGAGAACTGACTTGCCCCGGCATAATACCCGGAGTCAGACTTTTGAAAATCATGTTCCTGCAGGCGAGAAAGGGCATAGTTCTATTCAATCAGGCCATTACTTTCATCGCTTCTTCACAAACGCTAACATGGTCCTCCTAGCGACCGTTGGGTATGCTCTCACCATATATTGTGCTACAACAGCTACTATTCACCATTCACCTCTTGCGCTGATCTCTCCCTCGCACGGAGTATTTCTTCTGCACATATTGGCCAAGGCCAGTGATTTGGGTCTTGGTCTCGCAGTTAAAGCTGTATGGGACAGTTTCCTGTGGACGAACTTAATGCAAGGGCCAGGCATATCCCTCTTAACTTTCTTTTCTCTGAGCAATTCAACTCAGAAATCTGGGTTATTCAGAATTGTCTCATCCAGAGCCACGAAAGGACACCAGGCCCGATTCTGGAGCACTGCGAGGTATAATCCGTTGATATACCACCCAGAGCCTAGCTTCTAACCCTTGCCACTTCAGAATACTGGCCATCTGGCTCGTTGCTGGACCTGGGACAATCCTGATGTGTATGGCCCACAACTCCTTAAGAGGATCGCTGCAAATGCTGATAATCTACAATAGCAGACGTACAAACCATCGACGTCTACTTCCCGTTGCAGTGGACCAGCATCAGTGGAGGTATGGGGATTTTCGATGCCTCTTTGACTGATGACTTCACAACAATGCCAGGTCCGTATCTAGATGGGTTAGTTCAGTACCTCTTGAGAGATGCACAGATAGCGTATGAGCTTCCCCCAGTCAACACCACATGTAGGACGTCTCAATCCGACTGTGTGTCGTATTTGATCTCCGGTGGAATCAGCAACGTATCGCCTTGGCAGTACGCTATCACTCCAGCGAACGCGTTACAATACATTGTCAAAGACGGCCCTGCTTACCAAATTGACTATGGCGATGCTGCGATTAACACCACTTGGCCATCCAGCAGCTGCCACCTTTACTCTTCTGATGAACTTGGTGTTCAAGTGTGTATAGATAAGGATCCAACAACCAAGAAGATCACAGCAGGTACCCTTTGAACTTATCCATCAACCACAGTGGCTTAAAATGACTTCTTTCAGGCTGGCGCTCTTGCTCTACACAATTACCGAGGCTTGGTCTATGTGACCAGCCATGGTTGCAAAACCAAACCTTTGGCTGGCAAACTTCCATGAGCATCTACCGCAGGACAGCTACCTTCACAGCCTCGCGGATATCATGGAACTTGCTCGAGGTCAAGGATATGGGGGCGCCCTTGCTGCAAGACATAAGCCCAGCCGATCTCTTTACTATCATTGACCTCGTCCTCTCCCCCTCACAAAACGCAACAGAAAACCAGAACACTTCGAGCTATGACCTCTCGGCCTACCTCTTCCAGTTTCTGCATCTCTCTAGCAAAACTAATGCTCAAATCTCAACGCAGCCGCTGCTGTACCTGCGGAATCTCCTTACGATCCCGCTGTATCTTTGCAATCCAGTGACCTTCACGGGAAACAGCTCGATCACTAGCGCACAGACAGACCTGCCGGCTGAAAATCAACTTCAGGGCGCAGACGCAGTCAGCGCCACGCGAGCTGTTCCTGGCTTGTGGACTGTCTGGACATATATTGCTTCAGCAGGAATTATCTTGTTGCTCTGCTACATAACCATCGGCATCAACTCGATAATTGAAACACCAAAGACATCGTCATTTGCTATTGCAGATTTTTTGATGCTTACTAAAGCACACGAGAAGAACGGAAGAGGCAACAGCAGTCCGGCTGCAGCAGATGCAAGAATTGATGAGCTGTTTGAGTCGGTTAAGAAGCCAGGCGATAATACGGAGATTATCAAACGTGCATGTGGTGTTAAGATATCTTCAAAGACATGAAGCTCTTCAGGTTGTTGTTGTCTCTTGACGGCGCGTAAAATGGACTCAAAAGCTCCGAGACTGAGACTCATATTCATTGCTAAGTACTAGAATGCCAAATTGCTATGCTTCCTAATTTAGCTTTCTAAATGTAACTCATTATATCCCATCTTATATTAATAACGCTCTTCAAATCGTCAACCTAATAAACCAATGCTTCTTGGAAACCCCTCTTTTCAAAATTCGCACTTCCCTCTCCCTATATAACGGCTTGCCCTCTCACATTCAAATCGCCTAATCGCCTCGCCGCCCGCGCTCTCTCTTCCGGCCGGCTTGTGTTGACGAGTTCTGGTTATAAATATTCCTTTAGTACTTTGTATAATATATCCTCCTGCCGGTTGCTTTTAATATCGCCTCGCCGGCGAGGCTCTCCCTGCCGGGTGGCCTGTGTTGATGGGTTCGGGTTAAAATTTGCTATTTCCCCTATATTCTCTCCTCATCCTGAAATACATAATGCAAACCCGCCGCCACGTCTTCATCCAATTACTCTCAACCACTTCTCCAAACCCCTCGGCTTCTTCCATCATCCACTCCCATAAATCCACTAAATAATCCCCTTGAAACCCGACGCCTTGAATCGCACTTATTAAAAACCCTCTTTGTGTAAAATATAAATCCCCGGCAATACGATATCCATATACTCACATGCTTCACCCCTCTCCATCTTCCGGCATATCTTTTGGGACAAACGACAATCAAAACAATGGGAAAACTCCTTCCCAAACTCCAAATTCTCTCGCCATCGCTGAAAACCCTAATACCAGACCCCATTGGCCTCTGCTGGGAAACACTCTGCTTATGTATGCAGCTCTTCTTTCGTCCCGCCATTGATTAGGTCTAACTTACAATATACCCATCCGCTCTTTAATACATCCATGGTTTGGAACATCAACTCATCTGCCTCGACCAACTCCTTTAACTTGCTTGCAATCACCTCACTGCCTCAAACCTCGCCGCTCGCCTCTTGCTCTGTTTAACGGCCTAACCCTTCCTCGCACGCGTTCTCACCTACTCTATACCGAAATCCTGCTTTGCTATGCTTATGCAAACCCACCTTGCACCAATTACACAAAATGATACCGGTACTCCTGCAATCAACCCCTGTAGTCTCTCCGTCAAAATACTGCGCTATTACATGCCACGGACACCCCTTGGCCTGCAAAAACTCCGTTCTGGCGTCTTCATTAACCTGCTTAACGGAATATTCATTTAATATCTCCTCCCGTCGACGCCCGCCGGTGGCTTGGGCTCGGACAATGACAACGGAATCGCTAACCTCCCCACCTCTCCCACCCCGCCCGGATTGCTGCGCAAAACTGGTCAATCCGTACGGCCGGTCAATATGGACAACGAAAACGATGTCTTCAATATTGACCCCGGTCCCTAATGCACCGGTGACTATAATCTAACCACAACCCCGCATCTACTCTCGTAAGAAGTCGCCTTTGTCATCTGCTCGTGCCTTTGTAAATGGACACTTTAATGCCCAGCGGATCGTCTCTCCAGTTGCGTAACTGCGTACGTAAATCACCCCTCGCTTTCCAGCTGGCAATACCAACTCCTAGACCAGTTTCAATCCAAAAACGGACGGGGCTTCGTCCCCACTATCCCGAACACTGTACCGGATGGTATGACGGCCGGTGGACCGTCTAAACAACACCACATCGGGGATTAATAACCTGTCCCGCAATACGTCCTTTAACTGCACTATTAACCTGTCAAACACGTAAATAGGCAATCCATATACCGCAACTTCCACAATGCTCGCTACCGTTCCCGATATGACGTATCGGTGTATGCTACATAGCACTCGTCGAAAAACACATAGGCTAATTGCTTGTTTAATTCCAACCCCTTGGCATAATGCCTAAACCCCTCGCTAACAGCTCAATCCGCACTAACGACGACCAATTGTTGCGACTCTCCCCCTGAATCTTGGCCGAACCACTCCTCGCAATGCAACCCGGCCTTCTGACTGCGGTTAATGATATCATCAACTAATGCTGCAAATGGGACAACGACAATGACTGTCTGCTGCTCTGCTATGGCGGCAACTGAAAAAAATAAATAACGCCGACTTTCCACTACTGGTTGGTAAAACAAGGTACAATTTGCTGGCCGGTTTTATGTAGGTGTCTTAACATGTTCAACTCTTGTTTCTTGACCCCGTCTAACTGTAAATGGAACAAATCATGCTACGCAACGGATGCCCGCTCGTATACACTTAAAAACTTAGGACCCAACTAGTGTAAAAATGCTGCGTCGATGGCATAATCGTTCTGGACTACGCGTGCTCCGTGCCCGGCCTGGCTGATCATGATATGCTAGAACGTGGGCTCGTCTAACTCCTGCTCATCGTCTCCATCTACAAAATTCTTATCATCAATGGCTTTATTATCCTTCTCCCATGTCTTGCTAGTGCGGATCAAATGTCGTGTGGCAATTCACACGGCTACTTGACGGTATGCTAATGTGATTAACCGCACTCCTAAATGCTTCTTGGTCGTAGGCCCTTTCAAATATGCAAATAAATACTCGGATTCTCACCGATCTAATGCCCTTGCAAGTGGTCGTACACACACCAAATGCTGAACTATGATCTGGCTTAACGCGACTAGCAAAAACTGCACAATGTATTCGATGTTACCCCTCCGCTTCCGGGCTTTGTCGTATGTGGACAAAAAACACAACCAGCTATTGATTACATACTTCTTAGAGGCGGAATATAGGCTATTGCTCACTTTCATAGAACCTAACTCAGACCCCCGGGCTAGCTGGCCATATTCCACGTGGATTGCTGCCATAGCTTTCTGTAAAAATCGCTTCTTCCCGGTCAAATTTGCATTGACGCAGTGGTCAATCCACTCATCTTGCCTATTCACCCCCTTCTTTATCATCTGCCACTTACCACTGACCTTGCGGGCACGTTGTAACAACACTTGATACCCAGTATCGACAATCCCCTTATTCTTAGGGTGCTGAATAAAACTATAATCATCACGACGGAATTCGTTACTCTACGCCATACTATCGACAATTTAGCTCAAATCAATGGCTGGCATGGGCCTAAACATCAACTCGTTTAACATCTCTTACAACTCCCTCTTCAACTCTTGGCACATCACCCACATCTTCTGCAATTCTACGCCGCCCTGCCCTTAGTAAAAAATGGTCTGCTTATCCTTAGACTAATAGATGTTAGGTACAGACTTGTGCAACTTGTTGAATGAATTACCTATAGCTAACTGACTTAAAATGCTAGACGTAGGGGAAAACGAACCCTCATATAAATGCTTCTTCCAGATCTGCTCAATCTGTTCTAGAACAGACGGGATTGCATCTCTGCTTATTAACATAGGCTATGCCTTAGTAGGGACGGTAACCACTAACATAATCAATCAGTTCATGTATAAAACGCCGGCCAAAATGGGGGTGCAATAAAACGACGACCGGAATGCCCTAGTTTGCATATCTACACCTATTACGGCCAAAAGCTGCAGTAATAGGAAATCGTATACTATGACCTAGCTCACCTTACATCACTACCGCCATACAAAATCGCATTAACGCCATAGTCAATTCTAAATCTTGCTCTCTCTCATCCGTATATTCGTCTTCTAGGGGCTTTATCTACAAAATAGTCCGTATATAATCAATAATCTTCTACTGCTTTTCGGTATACGTGACCCCGGTCTTACTCTCATCCCCCTACTCTGCTAGGGCCGTCCGCATAGCTTGTATAACACAAAAAATGCTAATAAAATCTACTATATTTGTTAATAGTTTTAGAATTTTGCAGCAACTTAAATGGCTGTTAACTGGCTACTTTATTCTTCAGTGATACCTACTATTTTAACGTGTCCCGGTGGTCTGATGCTGCTAATATATCTAAACATCTCTCTGAAATGCGGCTCTGTGCTCGCAAAACCCTTGTTAATTCCGGCTCCTTAGGGTCGGGTTCGCGGGTAAAATGGTGCGTCTTGATGATATTGTGCTTGGATTGGCTTAATACCTCATTCAATTAGTTGAATCGCAACCATAGATCGACCTCGTCGGCGGGGGGGGGGCTTCTTCAACAACGTCAACCACCTCTCTTTGGCATCAGCTTTCTAATGCTTAATGTCTCGCATAATTTGGTCATCGACTTCTCATTAGCTGTTACTGCTACTATGATTGCTATCTTCCCGGTCATCACTCCTATCATCATCACTGTCATTATCTGGCTGGCTGGCGTAACTGGCACTTAACTGGCTTGGCGGATCGGGCTGCTCTAGCTACTTGCTTTCATCTACAACCCAATACTACTCTTTCCCTTCCTGAAACCACGATTGCAACTTAACTAGATCAAATGAATCTTTGTCTGTAACCCTCTTCTTCTAATAATGCTCTTTATTCCTATAAACTTTAACAGCCTTTCTATTTTGGGTTTTAAATGGCTTTCTTATACAATGCTTGCTTGCACTAGAATCTGTTAACGACGGCGATAATGGGTTGTAGTGCTAACCCGTCTGGGGGTAATCTGACATTAGAATAATTATATTTAAACAGGAATGAACCCTTTAATATACTAATCTATCTGTTGTCACAACTCTTTTAGCACGGTGATGCTTTCTGTGTAAATGCTTTGAAATGCTTGCCAGACTAACTGTATACTAACATCTGTTGTCTATACAAATTAACATGCTATACTCTGCGTTTATTTGTATCAAATGACTCAACGGCTAGGGAATAGGTTGGGGTTAGGTTGCTTAGGGTTCTGTCATATTGTTTGCAATGTTTAGGATGGGCTAGGTAGTGACTTAGGGGGTGGGGTAAATGGTAACAACAGTTAATACCAAAGTTCTGCACGCACAGCCATCTCAGCTACCGTACCACAAAAAAAACGGCATTAACAGTTGATACCACAGAGAATACTATTAGAGAAAATACTGTTAGGAGGAGGCTCGAGGTGGCTGGACTAAGAGGCAAGCAACACTTCAGATCCGTGTATTTGCCAACGGTGTCCCTCGTGCCTTAATCCGACATCATCCAAGCTATTAACATTTTCCAATAGCGCCTTACTTATTGCAGGCATTATTCCACTGATCACTAGCAATATTGTCGCCGTCCTCTGCAAGACACTATTTAGCAAAATGTTAGTATATAGTATTACTCAATATAGACTATAACTTATCCAATATCCGTTATACCAACTGCCACCCCACTATAAAAGAATTATCTAATTAGCTTCGAAGACTTTCGTTTCTAGAGAAGCAAGCTTACCTGATATTTGCTAAGATTATAGGAAGTACATGCTCTCCCTCTGTTGCTACCAAATTACGCACGCGATCAATGGTACAATAGCACTTGGTATGGAGATCACTAAGGCAAAAATATAAGGATTATTAATTAATATACGCCGAGTTAGAAGTTAAAGAACGAAATGAAATGAGACTTACGCTGAGCCAGTCAAGGCCAGAATAGCGATCGAAATTAAAAGTCTAGAGAGACGCATTGTAGTGTTAAAGATAAGACTGGTAAAATTGTGACTGATGAAAAAATAAATATCAAGGCAACTGCCTGTTTATATAACTACTATGAACCCCTATTTACTCATTTTCTAATAGTATGTTCTTTTGATACGAGAAAGAAGCGTACTCGGAATCATCCTATCCCTACGAATCGTACTCGGAATCATCTGGTGGGGAATTGCAATGTGTGATGATGGCTCCAATGGCGATCAGCGTCTGGGTAACTCCGGGGTTTAGGGTAGAGTGCCTTAGCTAGCTAGCGCAGGACGGAGAAGACGAGGAGGATCGAGTGTTGGCTGCACCCAAGGCCGAAAGAAATTGGCGGAACGCCGAGCGAAAATGCTCCTCGCGAAGCATCTTGACACCCTCTAAGCATCAGCGCCAACTTCCTTTGATTGCGCTTCGACTGCAAAGGTCCGAGCTCCCGCTTGATTACTGCGATGCGAGCGTCTTCTCGCCCGCCCTTCCTCCTCCAACTCTTCTAGCTCTTTCGGAAGCTCATCGATTGAGCGGATGAGCCCCTGAAGCTGGGGATCGCGAGCAAAGACTTCGTTTTTTGGCTCTTCGTCGGCTCCGTTGGCGTTGTGGGGTCCCTTTGCGAGCGCAGGTTCAGGATTTGGGACCGTTGCGGTCGCGGTGATTCTCTTCGATAGACGGCTCCCGTATCAAGCATGAACTTGTCAGACAGGTAATATCGCCGGAACATGGCGTTAGTCGTGCCTAAGTGGCCTATGAGCTGCATTCGGCGAGCTGCCGAGATGTTTGGGGTCTGCATGGGTAAGCATATGTTAAGGACTACGGTACGATGACTTACTGTCTTCGATGGCATTGGTCACTCCTCTGCGTACGCTGTATAGAGTGAAGCGCTGTGGGAACCTGACAGATGCTGCTGCTCTTTGAAGATGCCTCGTCACAGGCCAGATTGCTAGGGGAGACATCTATCCCCTGATGGGACCACCTGCAACAAAGGAACGTCCATGGAATGGCTTCGAATTCAAAGATTCGTGGTTAATATTCAGGCTGGCGATCCATACACATTGGCGGCCGTCGTGACGGGGGACACCGGCTGGCCCGAGCTAGACTTGCTAGCACCCGAGGCTTGATTGCGCGTTCCTCTCTTCCTTAGAAGGCGGCGGCGACATTCGACATTGATCCTCTGGCACTGCGAGCACACGATCACTCTATCGTCACCTATCGCCATTAGCGGAGACGTTCCGGAGCTTCAGATGCAATGGGGATGGGATGGTTCATGTCAGTCGAGGGTCGGCGAGATGGAAGCCATGGCTCGTGGGGAGGAGGAGGCTCATACTTGTACCGGGGATGTATGTTGCTGTGTAATGTCGCGCTGGCTTCTGGGTATTAAAGTGAGCTTGGTTGGTATTGGAGGGGGGGGAGGCCATAATGCTCCAGGTATGTCGCTGTCGAGAAGAGGAAGAAGGTGAAAATGGAGAGCAACTGATTTAAATATTTATACATTTAAAGAATTAAGTATATAACTTATAACGTAGTAGTCATAGTAATACGCAATTATATGAAGCACTTTATTATTACGAGGGAAGAAATCTCACAGGGGGGTGGGTGACTATACCCTGCAGTCAGTGACTTTGGATTCCTAGCGAGTTGTCGCAAGGCAGATATTATTTCAAGGAATGTTTGCCTAAGGCAATAAAATAAAATAAGTAAGTATTTGACTGCTAGTAATTAATTTGGAGGTTCACGTTAGTGTATCGTGTTGTCAGTTGTCGTTGTGCGCAGCCAATTGTTGCTAAAGGACTTCAAAAGTCGTGTTCTGGCTGGGTTCGCGGAAGCCCAAGCTTTCTTCGCTTGTCGCCCCGGATTTTACGGAGTACTGTAGCTTGACTTTCCATCCCTCCTACTGTACGAAGTATACCCCAACCGACTACAACCCTACACGCCACCCCCGTCCAAATTGATTTGTTCAGTGACCTCAGGGCCTCCTCAGGTGTGCGCGATGCCTTCTTCTTTCTTGCCAGCTTGTTTGCTGCTAACTGCCAACTGCCGTCATCCCTCCCAGCTTTCATGACAAGAGCGGCCATCAAACTGGAGTTCGGCAAGCACGGGCATGGCTTGCCATCCTTGCACAATAATCAATTGCACGCTTCGGCACGTCTCGACCAAGACCAAAACATAACACCCCCAAAACAGGCTCAGAATCTGACAAGCGGACTCCCCAAGGCAATTATTTATTCGCCAGGCTTCAGGGAATGGGAGCGTGAACCTTCTCCAACACGGGGCACGCAAACTCCAGTATGCAAGTTTTGGGCGGCATAGTTGACCAGTTCTAGCTCTTCTCTTCTCCTAGAGGACCGTCAACTAGGGTGGACGATATGAATGAATGAGTTAAGTCAACTGCAACAAGCCCAGGTGAGGGAGTTGAGGGAGGGATAACTATGATATTTCTATGTATCTGTATGTATGTATGTTTTTGTACAGTATGTTCAAGTGAACCATCGCGTGGGAGAGGCGACCTGTAGACTCCACCAGCTCGGCGCAAGCGAACACATCCATCCACCTAATTTTCCACCACCTTTCAGACACCTCCAATAATTTTATAGTACTAGATTTCAACCTGCTCCCTCCTATATTCTTTTTGGGTCGCGTCCACCTCCATACAACATGTCTAAGTGACCTTGTAATGATTATCGTCTAGAGCCTTCAACTAGATCTCGCCCGTTTAGTCTCAGATCGATATTCATCACATCTTTCTCTATTTTCTACGAGCAGGACACGCGCCCATAGGGAGTCTTGTAGTCTGTGTAGGCATAGGTGAAATCGGCATTATGGATGGACGCTGCACTAGATTTCTTCCATCTAGGTTTAAGACATGTTAGTCCTACGAGCCTTTTGCGAAGGAATTTACGACAGCACTGAAGGAGTAATAGTTAAATAAGGTCATCATCTCGCCTTTGTTTATCGAACTCTCGTGCAGCATGCTATCCTACCTCTCCTACATTATCGTTGCCCCTATAGTAATCGGGTACAACCACGAGGGACACTCCTAATTCAGAAGCCTCGAGTAAGCTACTTGCACTTGGTTTGTTAGGACGAGGGCTTCACAGACAAAAGCAGTCCCGGCAAAACTAGTACTAATCTTAAAGTTGTTTGTTGCGTTAAACGAGGACGGCCAGCTGCTTGCTGGCGTAGATCATCTGAGAGGTGTACGGGAACAGGTTTACACAAATTGCGAGGGCATATGTAGTCTGAGAATCTGCTACTACTCTGCTGTTTCTAGGAATATACTCCTTGGCAAATTGTTGGTGTGCAAGACCTACTTTTTCCTGATATGTTTCTACATAGGCGCTCCTCTGTAGTACTACGGCAATTTAGGCTATTAAGTTAAGAGAGGGTATCAAAAAGACATTAGCAACAAGGACGCTGTCTGTCTTGCTGTTGTTAGGCTTGGAGGGGGGTGTATCTAGGTCTAGCTAGTCCTAGACTTGCAGTTATATTAGTAGAAGTTCTTTCTCTCTTTCTCTCTTTCTCTCTTTCTCTTTTTCTTTCCTACTGTGTAACCCCTAAGCTGCAACTGTTTAATTCTTCCTCAACCTACCTTTGTTACGTCTACAACGTCCTAATTCCTTTTTATCTTGTCTACATACACTCTTAGGTTAGATTAATAGCACTATTAACCCCAACCCTAAATCTCTTTAATGAAGTAGAGCTTTAAGAAACATTAAAAGAGGACGATAAGGTGTAGAGATAATGTATCTTATTACATGTAACTAGATTGTAGAGAACCGGCGAGGACGGCCATCCTTAGCGAACGGCTTAGAGATGCTTGAGCGGCAGATGTGAGTGTATGCGCTGAGCTGATTTCTGTAGAATATGCGCGAGTTTGTGTGCCGCTTATGATATAAGATGTTGTCTAAAGGTTAAGGGGTTTGAAATTTTCTGCTTTGGAATTTTCTATCAATACTATTGATTACTATAATGTTTACGAGCGTTGGTTTACACCGTGGTTGATATTGGCGAGAGCTATAATAGATAGACAAAGCCATTTAGGAGAGAAAGATGTCTCATCTCAGCGACTCGATCGTTTTGTTGCATTGAAAAGCCCGGAGTATTTTGTGACGAAAGACACAATTAAGCTTAACAAACTCCCAAACTCCCAAACTCTCCGACTTCTTGAAGCTGGAGTGTTACAAGAACTGATCACGTGTGGCTGGTTGGTATGCGTGATGACTAATCAACGCGGCGGGATTTCGGGCATTTCGATTTCGATCAGCAACGACCATAATCAATCGTCTCTGCGCTGGTTCGTCAACCAACATCCGATGGCTACTGCTGCTCCCTCCAGCACAAAACGCGTTCATATCAGAGACCCTGCTACAGTCGTCCAGGCTTCTATCCCCGAACAATACGAGTTCCTCAAGGCCCCCTTCCCTCAGCGCAAATATCGCATCAACTTCCGACATCCAGCTTATGCGCCCGAGGACACTCCTCTCTTTACACTACATGCCTGGGATCAAACTGATGGCGGCATTCATTATGGGCTGGCGCACAATGCTTGTGCTATCTTCGCAGATAATCGGTTCGATGGCTATCTAAGCAGGACGAGAGACGGGGAATATGGCGACCGGGTCATCGCGAACTGGGATGATGTATTACCTGCCTGCGATATGGATTATTACTTTTATGTCCCGTACGCTTCTGGTTAGTACATTCAAAGTGTGAACAAACATTGGTACTATGGCTAACGAACGTACTCTGCAGCAGAGGTGCCTGCAGGTGAAGCACGACCTCCCTTCCGATGGCCTGTCGTAACGAACTTCCAAGACTGGAGATTTCAAAGCCTGCCTGATGTATGGAAACGATGCTTACAACAAGGACGGCAGGAATCCATCGCACCACAGTCAAACATAACGGCAGCGGTGCATCAGAGGGATTCTTCTTGCCGCGTTACAGGCTTTAAAAGTGGCACCGAGGTAGCACATCTTATTCCTGAACACGAACGACGTTGGTTCATATCAAATTCGATGATGCAATGGAATACGGATACAACACTGGGCCCAGATCATCTTCTGCGAGATTTAAGCAATGCTGTTCTTCTACGGGCGGATATACACAAAAGTTTCGATGAGCGCAAGTTTGTTTTCTTTCCCAAGTCGCCCGATGGCGACCTTGTTCTTCACATGCTAGAGCCTACCTCAGACATTGGTTTGCTCTACCATAATACTAGAGTTGATATACAGAAATGCGGGCTGGAGTTTCTGTTTGCGAGGTTTGCGTGGTCAATTTTTCCATGCCTGTCTGGCTTTCTGAGCGGCCTGGCTACGAGATTTGTTGTGCGAGTGAAGGAGGGCGAGCGAGTACAAGAGGAGGTTACAAGTGCAATACTTTTGGGGAAATGGGCTACATCTTCACGCAGCAATAGCACATCAAAGAGGTCAAGGACTGGTGCAGGATTGGACGATGAGGCGCCTTGGCCGAAGAGACAATGTTTACCAACCCTGGAGAGCGATGAAGACGAGATGACTGTGTCGTCTCCTGAGCATGTAGATATAGTAAAAGAACGAGACAAGGATTTCTACATTGCAAAGCTTCGAGAGGAAGCGCTAGCCCGGCAGAGGCCACTTGACTACACTCCACGCCGACCTCGTTATTTCAAGGATCGTCCAGCTCGTAAGGCACCGGAGATAATAGGTGTTGAAATATTCGATGAGCCTGAGGACGATGCAGATTTAGGAGATATTGAGGAAGGGTGAGATAAGCTAATCCAAGTCACCTTCCCGGCAATGCAATAGTTGAATATCCAGATGGTAAAAGTCTACTATCAACTCCTAACTGCAGGCATCCAGAGCTCACAGGAATCTACAAGAGCGACGCCATGGTTTGGTAGCATTGAGGCGTCAAATCATACGTTCTTCGTGATGACTCGCCACATAAATACTTTAATTGTGTGCGGTGTTGCTAGATAGAGAGAGAGTATGCAATTAGGAGAATGCGAAAGGCGAAGAGGAAATAATAGGACAGTAGGGGCGGAAAGATGCCTTCTCATGTCGACAGTATTGCAACAGCCTGCCTAATCATATGGGCATCCCGAACTGTTTAAATGGGGATATCTTTTGAACAACATGCTTAGATGCTATTTTATGTATGACTTGGAAGAAATCACCAAAATTGCTCTAGCGGCTAACATGATCAATTTTTAGGGCCTATGTGTTAGAGGGCGAATCGAATGGGATGGAATGTTAGTGGAAGATGTACAGTAAAATATGTAAGGCTACTGGTTGCTGGTGAAACTACTGGAATTGGCTAGAAGGCAGAACAAGAACAGTTCGCAATGGTTAAGAATGTGGAGGACTTTAGTAGGCGATGCAATAAGGTAGTTCTGTGTTGAAAATATAACGGTCTAAAGAAAGCGGCCATTAATAAACTAATTAATCTTTGCATCCCTTAGGAAGACATACAAAGAAAATCGATCAACGAGGAACACAAGATCTTTTTCGCTAGTATTTGTATCTCCCCATGCGAATGCGTGCCTCTCGTTTCTCGCTGCGTTGCGGTCAGTCTCTCGGACGATTAATCCAAGGAAGGAATTGAAATTTACCAGTGAAGTCAAAAATACTCAACAGCGTGATGGTTAAATAGTTCGGAGGTCTGCGCTCTCGCCACCAATAAAGCAAACTTGCGACAATCGACCTCTATGATCGATTAGCGTAAGCCACAGTAGCCTCGTGGGGTCTACCCTCGAAAAAATAGATATATGGAGAATCTGATTGCCGTTACAAGGACCGCAAAGAGTAGATGGCCTAGTATCTAGCCAGCTGACACCCGTTGGCGAAAATCCTCCTCATGAAAAAATGAGGATGGTTGATTATGAGAGTATTGGAAAAAAAGATTGACTGTTGATAAAATGACAGGAAGGGGTAACATCTAGTGAAATGAAGCATCTTTAGCTTGTACGTTGTAAATCGAAGAGAACAGCTGTGCGCCACCATTTTGACGTCTGTCCCTTGGGTGTATATTGACTCGGTTTGATTGCTGATTTTTAAATTCGTTCGACTTACTAGTACTTGCTTCTAAGCCTGGAATTCTTGAGAGAATACTGTGGATCTGTCGGACTA
Source organism: Pezicula rhizophila (assembly GCA_022190145.1). Lineage (NCBI taxonomy): Eukaryota > Fungi > Ascomycota > Leotiomycetes > Helotiales > Dermateaceae > Pezicula > Pezicula rhizophila. The sequence continues at coordinate 30,121 of JAJONI010000229.1, forward strand.
CATGTTACAGTGGAGAAATCAATAACGTAAATAGTACTGATAGCTCCGGTTTTGTATCGAGACTTTCAAGCTTCCTGTCGATAGTAGAAAGATGGGTGGAAGACGTCACATGCTAATATCAGTTAAATTTTGGCTTCGACCTTGTAGGCAACGTGTAAGAGCATGAGGAACGAACCGTTGTTTCACCATCACTTATATGTTCATCGGTCAGAGGCGGTGCCACGGTATGTATCAGCCAGAATCTTGTTTCGTCCGCGTATTGGCAATCTTAATATGTCATCAGGACAGGAGATTATACAGTTACGCTCTAATTTGCAACCTTGAAATAGTCTTTGGCAGGTATCACTCGTCGGTCGTTTCCCAGAACTTCGAGCAGAAAGGGCAGGACATGAGAGAAAAGGTGGCCTTTAAAATACTTGGCTATGGAAATTCTGCGAGGGCCAAGTGGTCTTGGTTATTGGAACTTACTGTACCTGCAGTTCGAGGATGCCTGCCCGATACGCTTTATGGGCTTGTAAATCTTGGGAACACCACCACCCTCACCCTCATCCTCACAACCGAAAGACATAAGCAGAGTTTTTATGATTTGATTTGATTACAAGGGCGTTATTCAAGCAGAAGAAACAAATTGTTCGGTCGAACGGGTATAGTGTTTTATGCCAAGATGGATAACGTAACCACAAGCTGAGATGATCGGCAGATTTGTGATCGGCAGGCAATTGCTTACACTGATATGCACAAATTGTGATATTGGTTTTTAATAGTCGGGCCCTCCTCCTACTACGCCCTTGCTTATAGTCGGCCTAAGCAAGTGTCCCTTTTAAGCAAGTGTCCCTGCATAATATATTTAAATATTCAAGTACTTTACAATACTAAAATTATATTAAAAATTATATTATATTAAGGCTTAGGCTATAAAGATTTTATTTTATTAAAAAAAAAGTTAAATAATTAATTTTTTCCTAC
>JAJONI010000230.1:422-31075 GCA_022190145.1 Pezicula rhizophila
ATCATATCTCAGTAAGACTTATCTATGCTTTCTCGGAAGTTGGACATTGAAGTAACACATTAGAAAATACACATTCGTATTGTTATTAAGCAGCAGTGAGCAGTTTCGCAGGCCGATTGGGAAGGGGAATACTAGTATCCACTCGACGAATAAAAGGAGACGGCAAGTACTTTATATGTTACAAGGCAGGAGTAAACCAAGGTGTGCTGTCTTCCAATACTGGAAGGTGTCATTGATTCATATTACTATAAGTATGGTCTACATATGTCGTACGACATGGAGCGAAATGGAGCAAACTGAGATCCAAGCCTCTAATCCATGGACTCTAACTTTGTTGGCGAGACACACTTCATACAGAAGGCTCGCTCACATCGGAATCCATCAAGGCCACACCGACGTAAAGTCCCCCCTGGAGTCTTCACCACACTGCTAGCTCGAGGGATCGTGCCCTGACCCGACAAACCACCATGCATCAGTATATCTCTTGTCTCTGTCTTTACAGGTGTGATAAGTACCATAAGATTGGATGTTGTCTTGGCACACTCAGATTGTCTTGTATGATGTGGACTGATCTTGGTAGTGTCTCTCTGGCGACTTCGGAGGTTCATAGGGGATGACTCTATTATTGACGAAGAGAGACCTGATTCTGCTGCTGAGTCTTCTACCTCGGTTCGACGTGGCGGCGAGGATACAGATGAAGATGGAGTTACGATTTGGTCGAATTTCCTCTTGGAACCGACCTTAGGATCTGGCAATTCTGGGTCGTTTGGCTCAATGACTAGAAGAGGTCGCAATAGCTCCTCTACACCGTGTTGTTTGCACAGCTCAAGACCCCTTTCGAAAGTGACCCAGATGCCTTGATATAGCCCACCATCCTGCACTCTTTCATGTGGCCCAGGTAATATCTCCTTTGCTTGAGCCTCTCTGAGCCTGTCGTTTCTTAAGCCAGCTAATTTTAAGATATGTGTGGCATTCAACCAGTTATCTTTGCGACGACGCATAGTAGTGATACCATTGACCTCCATCGCGTATACTTTCGTATACCGAGTCGTAATGGGTGAGCTGGTACTGCTGGCCAAGGTGGCTGTCTGAATTGCTGGCCGTGATAGTTCACTACCTAAGCTATTTGCCTGTCTACGTTTCTCAGCTATTGCAGACGCAGGTCGTATCCCCTTGCCCTTCTTCGGAGGTTGTGAATTGGTGGGCCCTGTCAGTGGCGGGAAGGACGCTAACTCGAAATCGTCTCGGGCCAGTTCATCAAAATCATCCAGGTCAAATTCGTGACCGCTTTCCGTACTTTGTAGTGGGGTTATATGGCTAGGAAGCCCAGAAAACACAGTCTCCTCACGCTTGAGGCGAATACAAGGCGGGGTTTCTAACTGGTTGCGAGGTTTTGTTTTCGAGGATATCTCAATAAAATCTTCTGGACCTAAACTTAGTTCGTCGAAATCATCCCATTCGAGGAATCTTGGAGCTTTTGCTAACTCGGCGGCCAGCTTATCCTTCCTTTTGTGGTCCAGAAGGTGGTTCTTAAGGTTCCAAGGTTTGCTATAAGTCTTCTGGCAGTCGGGTCGTGGACAAGGCAGTATACTTGCTGCAGGAGTCTTAGGCATTTCCGTACTTGGAGGTTTCATTTCTGGTAAAACCGATGATGGATCCTCGTCTTTATCATTTATATCATCGTTGAGTGTTAAGTTACCTCGACTCGAAGGGCTAGGATTTCGCCTCACTTTACGATCCGGTTCGTTATTCGAAACAGGTGTGCTGTCTACTACGTCCATTGCAGAGAGAATAGGAGACGGCCGAGTGTGGAATGAAGAGGTCGAGACGGGAATTTCAGGCTCGGATTTCGACAAAAAAGAAAACGGCCTTTTCTTCCTTTCTGGTGGCAATGCAGAATCCTCATCATCTGAAAACATATAAGACGGATCAATGGTATTACGCTGGAAATCCTCCGGAGGCCTGGAGCTCGTCGGTCTTCGTGATACATTGGTAGGGCTTTGAGAGTTGGGTATAACTTTTATTTCCTTGGAAGCGGTCTTCAACTCGTTAACTGGGTTTAAGCGAGAAAGCACTTGGGGGCTGGCCATCTCAGGATCGTGGGAAAAGAGTAAGACTGTTTGATTTGCTACAGGGCTTAAAGACTCCTGTTTTGGGGGATGGTATGTCTCAGATGCTTCAGCGTCTTCAAGTAATCCGGCATGCAATTCAGGATCCGCTTGTTTGATAACAGCTGTAGCATCCGTCCAGTTGACCAATGTGGGATCGCGCTGAGCGGGTCGACGAATTCGCGAAGGACGGTTGGAAGCTGAGTGACAGGAAGAAACAGGGCGGACATTTTCAAATTGCAATACTACGGGTTGGGCGGCAGGTTCGACAGCATACGTGCTCTGATGTTTCTGAAGTGATGAGGGCTCTGCAGTCGGGCTTGGTGGGACCGAAGTCTGTGGTAGTGAGAAATCGTTTTGAGGTGGATGTCGTACATGAGAGGGTTTTGTTACTGGGATCTGAAATGAATTAACGGGAGATTGCTCGGAACCATCACCTTGATCTACGGTTAGATGTCTGAATTGTGTAAAACACCGTTTCTTCCAGACATTTGCCGTATGCCTGGAATTCTGTGGAAATGTTAGTAGGATGTTTTGTGATCTGCGTTACAACACTTTACCTTAAGCTCCAGTTGTTGCCATAGCCGCTCAGAACGTGGCGGAATACCTTGCTGGCGGGCTTTTGCAAGCCACTCAACAATAAGAGCATCATCCTCTGTGGTGAATGCGCAGCGTACTTTTCTAGGACCAACGGACTTTCTGGATGTTCTTTCTGGAGCCCAGATAGAGAGACCTAGATCGGGTGATGGGGTACGATTAATTTGCGGTTGAGCCAAAACAGACTTCAGTATGGGCCGTTGACCGGAAGTTGCTGTGGGAATATTGGGTGCACGCCAGGCTGCTTGGATACTGCTTTCCTCAGGAGCGGATTCTTTTGCAATGTTAGGTACACGCCACGCAGGTTCAATATTTCCATCGTCTACCACTCGCTTCTGTGAAATGTATCGGATTATTTCTGGGCCAATTCTTGGACCAAATTGTGTTAATATATCCGATTCAACTGGTAATGTCGCACTCCGTTTTTGTGGTTTGGAGGCAGCCGTATTTCGCAGATCACCATCACGGTGCGCAGGAGGTATAATTGCCTGAGTCGGTACTTCAGACTGGATCCGTTGTTTTCCTGGTTTTGTAATTGGCGGTTGAATCCCGCGCAGGATCATATCCTCTTCGTCCATTTCGGAATCTTCGCTAGAGCTTCCTCTTTCATCTTCATCGTCTGCTTGCTCATTGTCGCTTTCCTCATCCTCAGATCCCTCATTATCTTCATCCCCCTCTTCATCTTCTTCCTCGTCGTAGTAGTCCGGATGGTCCTCCTCGCCATCATCCACAGAGCTACTAGTCTCCTCCTCGTCCGACTCCGCTGCAAGTGCATGCAGCATGCTGCTTCCAGTGCGATCCCCAGCGTCCCTCTCATCCTCCATATCCATTATATGGCCATTATTGACAAGAATAGTCCCCGTATACAGATCAATCTCATCACCGATTCCATCGAAATCCTTTCCGTACTTCTCGAAGATTGACTCGAAGGTGGATTTTAGCTTGTTATCAAGCCGGGCTCGCCTTTGCTGGAGTTCGTGTGTGGGATCTTCATTGTCATCCCAATCATCCTCAAGCTCAAAACCAAGGTCCAGTTCTTCGGTATCTTCATCCATAAGATCTTGAAGGTCTTCCGCTCCGTAGTTATTATAGGCATGCTCATGTGGACCCCGCACGAAGTCGTGATGCGCCGAATTCTCTAGACATTGTCTTTTTGGGGGAGATTCCATATTGCTGATGTAGAAAATTCTTTTGGCGACAACTCAAAACCTACAGAATCTATAAATGGGCCTTTGACAGGAAAAAGCATATAACCTCATGGAACGAGGGTTGTCGTTAAACCTTAACGCGTCCAGAACGCGGTGGCATTAAAGTGGCTGGCAGCGAGCATAACTTAAATAAATCAAAATCACATTCAGCCTTGCATAATTTAATACTGCATAAGTGACCTCACTGACTAGGTTTCCACAGCCTTACGACGTGTGAGCTCACAGAACCAAATGCAACACACACACACAAGTAAAGCGACCATGTGAGTACTTGTGCAAGATGTATTGCCAGAAGTGTCGCACACCCCTTAAGCTGGACAGTTCTCTGGAGGGTCTTAACCCAGCAGCATTTGATTTACTAGTCGGTGAGTTAACCTCTCACTTAACACAAGGTCTCGGCGCAAGCAAGCTGATTCCCAGTCTAGGTGCCTCTTCACAACAGCAATCCAAGAATGTCAGCCCTTCTCGCCCAGCTTATCCGCAAGAAAGAAAACAGCTCTATGATCGCCTTAATAAGAACCCTACATCACCGATGATAAGGCGAAATATCACAACACCACGTCGAAACGATCCCTCCATGTCTGCCACGATGGGAGGCAACCCCGCGATGTCTTTTGTTATGTTGACTGAATCGCAAGTGGTACCTCCGGCTCCAGTAAGGTCGCCAGAAAAGTTTGGTCAAAGGTATGACGAGATCGCGAGTCTGGACGGCGCAGATGACGAGGGGAAGGCAGTGTCGCAAGATATGGAGAGAGTCACAAAGCTATTCGAAATACTGTCTGCGCGCTCGGATATTGACCATCCAATATGTGTTGAATGCACGGAACTACTTGTGGATCGTCTTCAGAAGCGACTGGAGACAGCAACGAAAGAGCGAGATGCATATGTTGGATACTTGAAGCAGGTTAACTCGAACGTACCAACGGAAGAAGAGATCAAAGAATCCACAGAAAAGCTAGCCAAATCTCGAGCAGAAGAGGCTGCGGCATTCGAAGAATTAGTAAAGCTAGAGAAAGAGAAGACAGCTATAGATGAGGAGCTTGCCGAACTTGAGGAGGAAGCTCGTGCTTTGGATGGGGAAGAAGAGAAATTCTGGAGATCTAGAAATGCTTTTGCCATGAAGCTTTCCGAATTTCAGAATATACGGGATAGTGTCAATCTACAATACGATCACGACTCTCAACAGCTCGAAAAACTACAGAGGACAAATGTCTACAATGACGCCTTTTGTATTTCTCATGATGGAAACTTTGGTACTATCAATGGCCTTCGTCTTGGACGTTTATCAAATGTACCAGTAGACTGGCCAGAGATCAATGCAGCATGGGGACACACTGTTCTCCTCCTTGCTACCGTTGCCGAACGTCTGGGGTTCAAATTCGACGGCTACGAACTTCAACCTATGGGCTCAACCTCACGTATAATCCGTTACGACCACTACCCACCTGTCTCTTCTGGCCGTAATAGCTCCTTGCGATCCACGCGACCTCCCAAAAAGTCTATCCTCGAGCTCTACTCCTCTGGGGATATGCCACTGGGCCTTACATTTATGCACCGCAAATTTGATATTGCAATGGAAGCATTTCTAGAATGTATGCGACAGCTTGGTGTCTTTGTAGAGAAAGAGACAGCCAAGGATGGTAGGGTTCTGACCTTACCTTATACTATCTCTGGCGAGAGAATAGGGAATGAGAGTATCAAGCTAGGCATTGCGCAAAATGATGAGTCGTGGAGCAGGGCTTGTAAGTTTACACTTACTTGTTGTAAGTTCTTGCTAGCCCATGCTAGTAATGTTAACGCTACAAATATGAGAAGAGTGTAGACATATGACTCTTGGATGGGATAATATGATATGGCGTTACGGCATGGAATGGGTTGTGAAGGGCGTCAAATAAGTGGAGCATTGGCTGCGATCTGCAAGGTAGAAATTGACGAATATATGCACGCTTTGAGGACATAGTAACAAGGGGTTTTCAAAAAGACTCTAATACAGATGACCATTTGGTGCACTTCATTTTTGACCAGTTATTGTCTAGGAAAGTCTCGCTGCCCTGCTTGCATTGAATGCTATCTACTACACAGAATCATCGGGTCCATTTTCATGCTCAAGGAGAATTATGAGTGCCGGTATGCAATCAAGGTCTTTGGTGAATCAAACAAAAAAGAAAAAACGCCCCGTTCCATCACACCCCACCAGTTTATATCATCGTCGTAACGTTCCCTCGTGCTCAATGCGAAAAAGGAAAAAAGCATTCCGTTCCTGATGTTTTGTTGTCAAGGTAATTGACGGCCGAGAAAAAAGACTTAATATGTTGTTTGTTGCGCAATTGAGTTGCAACTCTCGCGGTTGGCGCAGTTGTAAGCACTCCTCGAACTCGTCTGACAAACTTAGAAGCTTCGTGTTTTGTGAGTCGCTTTATACTGCCGCAGTTGCTGAGGAGCTTCCCGCGGTGAGACGAGCTTGTTCGTTGGCTCGTACTGGCGCGAAGAAAGCATGCGCCATAGCCTCCTTTGCAGTCAAGCGTTCCTACTTAGTTGTTAGCAATCTGTTTGGTTCAACGTTGAGGCTTCTATATTCACCTGATGATCATAACGTAGTAATTTATCCAAGAAATCAATGGCCTCGTTGCTGACGAATCTCTGGTTCTCAGAATTGACAAAGCTATGCCAGTTCTTCTTTGGAAACCTTCCAAGGATATCATCATATTGGGCGTCAAGTTCGATCTCATACTTGTCTAGGTAGTCGAACAAGTCTTCGGTACCTAAAACTTTGGCAATCTTCACCAGTTGGTCCGAATTACTGTTTCCATGGAAGAATGGCTCTTTGCGGAAAATCATGGAGGCAAACATAGCACCCAAGGACCACATGTCTAATGAATAATCATATTCCTGGAAGTCTACCAAAAGCTCGGGGCCCTTGAAGTATCTTGAGGCAACACGAACGTTGTATTCAGTTCCTTGGTGGTAGAATTCAGCGAGACCCCAATCAATCAGTCGTAACTAGAGAAGTAAGCTATATTCCTCGGCGTGCAGAAAGACTCAGACTGACCTTCCTGTTCTCGTGGTCAATCATAACATTATGAGGCTTCACATCTCGATGCATTATTCCCTTGCTATGGCAAAAGTCCAGTGCCTATACGTATTCAGCAACCTATTACTCTCAAGAGCACCATAATTTATTACCTTCAGGAGCTCATATATGTAATACCGAACATCGTAATCGACGAACTTTGGGTACAAGCTTCGGAAATCAGTGTTGTTGACGCATTCGAATATCAACGAAGGCGTTTTGCTCTGCATATAATATGAGTCGTCTGTTTCATCTTCAGAGAGAAAATATCCATCAGTTGCAGACTTGCCACCCCCAGCTTTGGGAACAGCTTCAACATCGATGCCGGGAATGCGAGAGGAGTGATTTACTTGACTGTCCCTAACCACATCGAGAAGCGCCACAATATTGGGCCCACCAGACAGATTCTGTAGAATCTTGATTTCCCTCTTGATCTTCTTCTTCTTGACCGGCTTCAGGACCTTAATGACGCATTTCTGGTAGTTCACGACGTTAATGCCTTCGAAGACTTCAGAGTATTTCCCTCGTCCTAAACCAGATCATGTCAGCAGCGGTCTTCAGACGAGAGCAGAGCGCTTTGACTCACCGATCTTTCGAACAACCTCATAATTCTCCAAGACACCCCAGGTAATGTTGACGCTGTCATAGTCCCAGTATGACCGGGGCATCTGTTGGTTGACATCAGCGTAGACGCGAGCCATTTCGCAGCCGGCCTGCTAAGCAAGGCACAGCGCAAAACGGATAATGGCGACGAAGGAGTTCGTTTGTGAGCGACGTTGATTGTGGAGATAGACTGTAGAGCGCGACGTCGGGGGATCGTAGGGAAGGATTGAAGCCTTTCTCTCAAAGTGTTCGTCAGAGGTCCCCGCAGATATACAAGTAAGTAGGCTGATTGAAGTTGATCAATAATTGCGACCCCTCCAATCACCAGAACTACGAAGCGAAGCTGGAAAAGGCTTAGGATGGATCACGTCACGGGACCAGCGATAAGGCTTAACCTGGAAAGATTTCTGACGACTCGTACTGTAGCTTGGTGCTAGCACTGTGAAGAACGCGATCATCAGTCATACCTACTACCGCACAGGATTTTAAGCAACGTTTTTCTTATCTTTCTGGAGATCATGGGACGCTGCAGCACAAAAGTATCTACCAAATTGAAAGATCTAGAGCGAAGTCACTATGTTGTACGATCTTAATATTCCATGGTCTACGACGCAACCCACCGAAGAGCTACAACGTACTGTCTCCTTCCTCTCACAAGAAGGCTATAATGCTGTGGCTCTTAACCATACGATCACGGGGGCTCTCCCATCGCAAATCATCAATCCGATACCACTTACGCAACAATTTACGGTTCCTAAGAATACAACACTCCTCCGCCGTTGCACTCTTCATATCGCTGATCCTACCCTCAACTATCGCCTCCCAGAACTTGTCAGAGCTTACGACATTCTTGCATTACGGCCTACAACTGAGAAAGCCTATCTATCAGCATGTCTGACTCTCGATCACCACTCAATCATCTCCCTCGACCTCACGCAACGATTCAGCTTCCCGTTTCGACCAAAGCAAGCGATGACTGCTGTCAATCGCGGCATTTTCTTCGAAATATGCTATGCGCAAGGCATAATGGGCGACTCGACTGCGAGAACAAATTTCATAAGTGGTGCGCTGGGTATCCTGAGGGCCACAAGTGGTAGAGGCATAATTATAAGCAGTGAAGCGACAAATTTGTTAGGGGTTAGGCACCCTGCTGATGTGGTTAATCTGCTTTGTGTGTGGGGGATGGGTAGGGATAGGGCCGAGGAGGGTTTAGGGGTGAATCCTAGAGCAGTGGTAGTCAACGAGGGCTTGAAGAGGAGTGGATTCAGAGGGATGATTGATGTTATTGAGGGAGGCAAGCAGGAACCTAAAGATGACAGAAAGGAAGCTGGCCAGAAAAGCAAAGCAGGGAAAAAGGTTGCTGGGAATTCAGGAGAACCCAACAAGAACAAAAGGAAGGCCGATGAGAAAGATGCAACTGGAGATGGCACACCTCAAATCAGCAAGAGGAAAGCGAAAAAGATGAGACTGGAGGCTCTAAAAGCTTCCAAAGAGGCTTCCAGAGAAGGCTCTTCTGCATCCAAAACCCCAACCCCTACAGCGAATATATCGGAAGACTCGGGCTCGCTCAGCACGCCAAAAGAGAAAGCAAATAGTTGACATCTTATTTCGCGTGCCTTGTTTGAACGAAGTGAAAGTTATCTACAAAGATGTCCCCGGATGTATCTCCTGGACTCATTCCTGGGTATTATTTTGGTCCCGTACAAATTACAATAAACTCCTCGCCTAAACCCTTCGCCCTCTGAAAATTACCTCCGTGCAGGTATAGCTGATTGCTGCGCCAACGAACCTAACGTCAGAGCACTTGTCAAGGAGAAAGTGCTAATGTTGATCTGGTTCGGCGAGCCTGCAATGACCGCAGCTGCTTGAATACTTTGAGTTGTCTGAGCTGATCCTACAGAGAGTTCGAGGGCAGATGAGGGACCAGAGCTGGCGGCGCTAGTAGCAGTTGCAGCTGGAGCGCCGCTGACGAGAGCGTCTGTTGTTAGTGTTGTGGGAAGGGAAGTGCTGGCTTTAACAGTCGATGTCTGCAGAGTGGTTGGCGTCGTTGCTGCTGCAGCGGCCGAGGTGGCTACTAAAAAATCGTTAGACAAGGGAAACTCAATTGAACATCGCCATTGTATGATTCAAATGCGCGTTGAGAAAAGACAAGGGCTGAAGGAAGGGTAAAGGTACTTGAGGTGCTTGTGCTTGAGGTGCTTGTGCTCGAGGTGCTTGTGCTTGAGGTGGCTGCAATTGTACTGGATGTGGATTCTTGGGAAGCGGTGGAAGCCGCTGCAGATGCGGAATTACCAGAAGAGACTGCTGAGTTGCTTGCTGCAGCAGGACTGCTTGCAGCTGGAGCTGCAGCAGCGCTGACTGTCTCGGTGACCGTCATCATTTGAGTAACCAGCTGGGTGACGATCTGTGTCTGTGGCGAAGGAGTAGCAGTGACGGTTACTGCTCCAGTTCCGAATACGGTCATTGTGACGAACGAGAGCTGTGAGATACTGTGAAAGTTAGATTATAAAACCCCCGAAATTATTGCAGTGCTGAGAAATATAGGGCTCATACACGCTGATGGCTCCAGTTCCGGCTGCTGCTGCTGCTTGTGCTGTCACTGTGACCGTTGAATTATTTCCTCCCGCTGCTTGTGCTGTCACTGTGACAGTTGAATTATTTCTTGCCGCTGTCCCCGCCGCTGCGGCTTTGGTAACCGTCACCATCTTTGTCACTGTCTTATCTGCTCCTCCTTTCTTTGCGCCTTCCAGTGCCCCGAGCAAATCTGCCAATCCTCTTATTTCGTGCGCATGGCGATGTTCTCGTTCAGCCTATCCAAAGTCAGCCCACATGCATCATGTCACTGAGTTCCCATTTCTGACCCCAACGACGCTCAAGGCTCCCAGTACCGCCACTATCGATGCTGATATTAGGTTCTTCATCTCGATATTCGCTCCTGACTAAAATGAAATCCCAAGCCGTTCAAAGGTGTTGATTCCAAAGTCACAGATATCAATTAATTGCAAGTAGCGATTGGACCAGCCATGAAAATACTTGTCGAAAAGAATGTCTTGGTAGTAATGAACGTGACCGGCACTGCAGAACAACGGTCGAGAAAGAACAAGAGAAGAGGTCAAGATTTTGCAAGAGTGTAATTCAGAGTAGACGTTTGACTGTGCCAAGAAAGGTAACTGTATGACTTGGAGGCTTGGAAACAGTTTAAAGGGATAATCCTACACCGTGCACAAGGCATTGGCGCTTTGATAAGGAAATGAAGCGCAACGCGGCAGAGACATCGCGGAAATCAGGAAGAAGTATTACGAAAAGATGGGGAGATATAAGGATCCATCCCCTCGCCTGGTTACCGACCAATGGATTTGTTCCGGAAATATACCTTGACCAGTAAGAGCTTGAGGAAGATCCATTCAAACGCGTTACTTGTGGTTGATGGCCACACGTATGTATGTGAAATAGGGTGTCCTCTTCTCCAAACAGTCTCATGGTAGTCGGAGAGCATGCATTCTCTTACAAGGAGTTTGCAATATGAGGCGTGTATAGTTTCATAATGGGGATAAGCGAGCCGGCTTCTCGATCTCGAATGGGTAGATTCGACAGGGGATCTGCCACTGTCCAATCATAAATACAGTACAACCTTAAAATTTTTAATCGTCCAATGTTTCCCAATATTGACGTCGTGGGGCAGAGCCTCAATTAGGGCAAAACTCAAACGTGCTTCCAGCGGTTTTGGGGGCATGATGTTTGGACTGATAACGCAAAGCGCCAGCCCACGTTGAGAAGATTTGCCGTGCTTCAGTGCATTACCTGGAAGATCTATCTATGGGCCATTCTCCATAGATTCGTAAGATGCAAGATCACAAGGCTCCGAGGAAAGACATCTTTGCGAATCTTGGAAACAAAGGGCACGAGTCTGAGGACGCCCTGGGACCTATCAAAACAACTAAAAATTTTTGAAAATTTTGAGCAAACTTGGCTGGTATTGTTGATGAGAGGAGGCTGGTTGCTGTTCTCACTCAAAACAATAGTAAGATGTTATGAAATAGATGTCGAAGACGCCAACTATAGAATACTCCGTAAGGAGCAAAGTTGACCCAGGGAGTGCTGACTACTTGGAGCCGGATGTTGTGTTAGGGTCGTCCGGGCGGCAGTTGTTGCATCGAGGGATTCAACTCCGCGACGTCGCGGTGTGTAAGATACGGGTCCAGCGCCACATGAAAGGCATCAAAAAAAGAGGCTCTAGTTGATGGATTGTTACCATGGAAGTTTGTACGCAGTGAAAATAAAGTTTAGAAAAGATGTGATCTAGAGGCTTGATAGAGACAAGATTCAGTAGCCCGCTATGCCTTGTCTCGGGGGTCGGGCGTGTGCTGTCCGATGACGCATAGACTTTTCAACCTCGTCAAGGCCTCTCCAAATTGGATCTGGACGAAGAAATACCAGCTTAACGTATGCGAAAATGCTCTTGACAATGTCAACATCTTCCCATGATAGGACTCTATCATGAGCAGGTGGATGCTATCAAGTCACCTAAATTCTTCTAGGTTGGGCAGATTTGCTGGGCGGGCTATCTTACATCAGACGACGACGCTCAGTCTCTAGGTATAAGTTTCCCTCTGCCCTCTGCCCTCTGAAACGCTCTTGTTCAGAATCAACAACATCCCATCCCATGAAGAGCGAGAGCAAGCTGTGAAAATGGCAGAAATCTATGTTCTTGATAATTATTACCTTGCCATTACCCTTTTAATAACGATCGGGTACCAATTGTTTTTCTTCGCAATTGCCTGGACACTGGTACGTATCTGTGTTGAGAATGCTTCACAGCAGCTCTGATATCTTCTCTAGCACTTTGACAAAGTCACAGACTTTGCTGGGGGAACCAATTTCGTCGTTCTAGCCATCATAACCCTCGCATTCAGCGGTCACCACAATGCACGCCAAATCGTTGCATCTCTCTTCATTATGGCCTGGGGTATTCGTCTCTCGTTCTGGCTTCTTTTTCGAATCGTAAAGACCGGCAAAGATGATCGGTTTGACGATAAAAGAGACAGGTTCTGGCCATTCTTTGGTTTCTGGGTTTTCCAGATGATCTGGGTCTGGACCGGTTCTCTTCCTGTCACCGTACTAAATTCGCCAAATGTCACTCGGTTCCCACAGCCGGCCTTTGGGACTGGGAGAGACATTGCGGGTGTGATATTCTTTGGTGTCGGATTCATAATGGAAAGTGTCAGTGACACACAGAAGTATCTCTTCAGGGCCAACAATAAGGATAAATCTGCTATATGCGATAAAGGCTTCTTTTCGTGGTCAAGACATCCTAACTACTTTGGAGAGATCATCATTCAATTTGGTAGGCTTGCCAGTATTCCCATTCCTTTGATTTGAGATTGTTAATGAATGTCTAGGAATCTACATGATTTGCGTTTCTCCAGCGGCAGACGGGCACGTCCGTGGACAAGCATACAAAGCCCTATACGCAACAATCCTCGGCCCATTTTTCCTGACCATTCTTCTATTGTTTGTGTCGGGACTTACCCTTCAAGAGCGCCCTGGAGCAAAGAAGCGCTACGAAAAAGGCGACCACTGGGATCAATACGCTCGCTACTTGAATCGAACGAGCATTCTGATTCCATTCCCACCCCAAATATACGAGAAACTTCCTACAATTCTGAAAAGAACCGTATTTCTGGAGTTCCCCATCTATGTCTTCGACCCAGCTAAGCACTCAGATATCTCAAAACGCGGTGCGGCAGAGGAAGGAAACGCCCAGAATCGCCAGGGTGGGGATCGTTTGGTGTAAAGAGGCTTCCTTTTAAGATAATTGAAATTGTTGTCATGGTCAACGAGCTATGAGTTTGGAGCACCGTTTACATGTTATGAATTTTTAATAATGATAATGAATCTTTCATGTTCTTCTTCATTGGCTATATCGAGAGCAATGGTTTCTCCACGTGCCCCGCGCCGATTTTTCCTCCGCATGTGACTTCGTGTTTGACTCAACTTAAGTCTTACAGTACCATCTCTGAATCTCGCGTCCCAAAGTACTTATGAACTTCATATTCCAACAAACCAAGCACTACGTCACCAACTTTCTCACATACATATCTCACAGCCAAATACATAGTTTACATCCTTGTCGAAGCATCCGATCACTGTATCGGGCGGCTGTCTTGCCCCACTCCGCAACCAACGCCACCTAGTGCCATTTCAACAAACAGCCTTAACCTATACATACCATCTCAGTCAACAATACAAAATGGATGTCTCCTGCCAATGTGGCTCTGTCCGTTTCAAGACACCACTCCCGAAACCTCTCGCAGTCTACATATGCCACTGCGACGAATGTAAACGACAATCCTCATCAGCATTTGGATGTTCAGCCATCTTTCCTCGGTTTCCTTTACCAAGGAAAGAGTTGCTAAGTGTTTATACGTAAGTAACTCTCCCCTTTCATTTTTCCGTGTTTCATTTTTCTAAGCATCACTTCAATGTCATTCACTTTGTGCCCTGGATTCTGTTCCTTCGTGTATAGATTTAGGGAGTGGGGAAGTTTTTGATATTGATATTGATTTGTGGGTGGATTTTATTTTATTTAGGAGACCGACTGCTTCTGGTCGTTCACTCAATTGTTACTTTTGTACGAATTGTGGTACGAGGTTGATTCACAGTACACCTGGGCGGAATGTGGTTAGTGTTAAAGGAGGTGCTATTGAGGGGTTGGATTGGGGTTTGGCTAGACATATTGTATGTTTCTCTTTCATCCTCTCCCCCTCCTCCTTCTTTGTTCTTTTGCTTTGTGTTATACTTCCTTGATTGAGCAGATGTTGATATCGGGTATTAGTGGTGTAAGAGAGCAATGGTTCCTATTCCTGAAGGAGTGGAACGCAGTGAGGAGGAGCCGGAGGAAGATTTTAGTAAAGATCCTCACGGGTGGGGGAGGGATGACTCGATTTATGGATCTGGTGGATCAGGATCAGAGGATGATTATAGCATTAAAAGTTGTGCTGAGATGAATGGGCTAAGCAATAAGAATTCCTAGTTAGGAGATGGACTCAATATCGAAGTGACTCAGACTTATTTCACTGAATTTTAGCAAAGGATGGCAGGTTAGGGATCAAGTGATAAGGAGTTATACATATGATTTAGAAAATGATTGTAGATTTGCGCAAAATGAACAACACAGCAATACCCAGCCGATACATGTACAAAGGTCCTAGCTAAATTCCGTACTCCTTGAAAAGTCTTAAGCCATTCCACCGTTGGCTTTTATAACCTGGCCCGTTACCCACGTCGTACTTGCCAAAAACGCAACCACGTCAGCAATCTCCTCAGGCTTTCCCAGGCGGCCCTGAGGGTTGAAGCCTCCAAGTTGCTTAATCAATGCTTCTGACTTTCCCTTCAGGAAAAGGTCAGTCGCAGTAGGTCCGGGCGCTATACAGTTAACCATTATTCCTTTCCGAGCAAGGTCTTTGGACATGACACGGGTCATTTGCTCAACTGCTCCCTTTGAAGATGTGTATGCGAGATAATTGGGTGTCACAGTTGAAGCGGTAGCTTGAGTTGTGCTGAAGAGGATAATGGAGGAACCAGCAGTTAGATGAGGTGCTGCTTTCTACGTATTGTTAGCAGATGCGTATTGTCTGGAAATGGAAAATGAAATTACTTGAGCCAGAAATAGAGGTCCTTTGACGTTCACATTGAACATGTAGTCAAAGTCAGCCTCGGTGACTTGGTCAAGCTCAGCGAGCTTCATCACTCCAGCGTTAGCTACAACAATATCAAGCTTTCCAAACTTCTCGATGCTTGAATTTACAAGCTTTGAGATTGAATCCACATTGCCAGCATCCGCCTTAATTGCAAAGGCCTTATCATTTCCAATCTCTTTGACAACTTCGTCTGCGGCGCTGCTGTCTGATGAGTAGTTGATGATGACTTTGGCTCCATCACGTGCCAAGCGAAGAGCCGTAGCTCTTCCAATACCCTTAGAACCTGAACTTATATTAGTAAATCGTATGAGCTTCTGGAAGTGATGAGTTTACCTCCTGTGATGAGAGCAACCTTTCCCGCGAGTGATGAGATGGGGGCTGACATTTTGTTCTAGTAATTGTGTTACACTAAGTGTAGCTGTGGCGTTATGAGGGAAGAATTTGTGAAAGATGATCGATGGGGAAATGGAAGAATGGAGTGTTATATGAATGATAAAATGACTGTAAGGTTTCAATTAGAAGGAACCTTCGAGCATTATAGATATTAAATAGTAGAGCTGTACCTGCTAGTCCCTCCTCTAAAGAGTTATGGCTGTTGACAGGGGCCCAAACTGCTAAACGGATAAAGAGACTTAAGCCCGACGTCACCCACAATGCCCACTATCTCTATGGCGGCTGTCATGGGCGGATGTGACTTTACCATAACTCCAGTATCCACTCTTAATGACGAAGAACAATGAGATTTGTGATTTCCCCTTGGTATCTCCTTCTCTGTTGGAAATGCATTTTCCCGCTCTTCCACATGGAAGGATCGTTAGGACCTATTGACGCATCGGATTTAAGGAAACCACCGACAGAAGCGTATAGGTCTTAACGAAACAGTCATAATGTGAAATCATAGTGGAACAGGGCTTCTAGTTCAAACATACATTGTGAGTGTATCCTATCTGAACAATATGATCTTTGATTTTTAAGGCGCAGTGCTGGACAAAAGCTGGCAAGACTTGGACGCATACCGTTATGTACAGTGTCTTACAGATACTAAATACAAACCAATATATAAGCTATCTCTTGAGCTGAATTACTTTGCGTGAAGCGAGATAGAGCTGTAGTATTTGTCTTCGAGGATTTTTGTTTTTGTGTTGAGTAAAAGCGGCACTCTCTTCGATGCTCAAGTCTCAGCAGGATATAAAGTAGAGAAAGCTAAAATAACTAATTATTATGAATTGATGAGAGGAGATGGCTCCAAAGGAGAAGGTCTCATTCTGCTTGCAGCAGGCATTTCTCAATCACAGCACTGTAATTGTCTGTCGCTGCTTTTCTTCCATTGTCAAAAGCTCTAGGCAAGGCGGAGAGGACACTAGCGAGAGCCTTGCGATTGAGATGGCAAGCGCAGACAATTACCGCACCCTTTTCACTCCGCAAACCCTTACTCTGTTGCTTCATACATACTCATCCTAGCTTTAGAACCCCTAGACGGCTTCACGTCTTCTTAGGAATTCCTGAGGTCCGTCTACCACCCAGCGCAACCACCAGGTAAGGAGACGCCAAGACTGATAGACGCGACAACACCAACAAAATGGATCAACGCGAACTTGATGGCTATGTCAAGTCACTGCAGAAGGCGATTGCGGAGAAGACAGCCTCCGATGCTATTACAATCATGGAGAAGCTGAAAGCGGATGTGGTTGCTACAGAAGAGCTCTTGCGGGTATGTCAACCTGAAAAAGGCGCATTCTTTATTCTTTCATACCTGCGCATGAGACATATCTCCAATAACAACTAAGACTGACCACAGCGCAGTCTACAAAAGCCGGTATGGTCATAAACAAACAGCGCTCGAACCCGAACAAAGACATTGCACGATTAGCAGCGGAAATTGTTCAGAAATGGAAGAAGACTGTGGAAGCCGAGAAGTCAAAGAGAACCAAATCATTAGCAGCCGTAGCATCACCAAAAGTTGAGAAGATGTCATCTCCTGCCGCTGCAGCTAGCACACCGGAAAAGGGATTCACTGGGGATCCAGCGAAGCGGAAGTGGAAGACGGACCAGGTCGATGTCAAGCGCACCGGCCTACCATCACGCGATAACTGTATTGGTCTCCTCTACGATGGCCTGGCATACAAATCCGAAGAATCCGCAACTGCAGTCATTATCAAAGCTATTGAAGTCGAAGAAGCTGCATTTAAAGCGTACAAAGGCGATACCCCAGAATACCGAGCCAAGCTTCGTTCCCTATTCCAGAACCTCAAGAACTCGCAGAATCGAGAACTTGGACCACGAATCTTGTCTGGAGAGATAACGGCAGCAAAATTTGTTGTCATGGACCATGATGAATTAAAGTCTGCACAGCAGAAGAAGGAGGACGAGAAGCTTCAGCTTGAGAACATGAAGAACGCTCAGGTTCCCCAGGCGCAACGAAGTATTAGTGATGCACTCAAGTGTGGAAAGTGTGGTCAGAAGAAAGTCAGCTACAGTCAGGCTCAGACGCGCAGTGCTGATGAACCGATGACCACGTTTTGTGAGTGTACGGTATGCGGTAATCGTTGGAAGGTATGTTGATTCCTAGTATTCATGTGGGGAAGTGATTGCGGCGACTAACTATTTTACAGTTCTCTTGAATAGCCATTACGCTATCTTAGCTCTGATGGCTAACGGAAAACAAACTTCGCTTCTTAGTTGCACATTATGGATGGTTTCAGGGGTTAGGTGTTTTTGACTTTGCAGTTGCGGCTGCAGCCTATTCGATATGAACTGGTCTGATATCTAATATGGCCAGAATGCTACTGGCTTCTCCTCTTATGCTACGCGCCCAACTGCGGAAAACTTGTCTTGGCGTGAGTATGGTACCAAGAATACCCCAGCGTGGATTTACTTGGTAGTTCTTGTATAAGTAAGACTAGGAGTTAACCCAGCTCCTTCCGTAAGCCTTTAGCGGGTAAATCTGAGGATACCAAGCCCTGGTCACCAAACTGCTATGATGTGTCCTGGATTTATTGTTGTCACTTCCAATTCCCATCCTCCTCCACCCCCAGCAAATCAAGCAAATTTTCATGCTGCTCCTCTAAGCCAATTTCACCAACACTTTTCCAGAACTTGCTGAGATGTCTTGTCCCACTGTCGCATAAGACTGTTACAATACGACTATCCTTTGGCATTCGCAACGCCGTCACCACTGCAGCAACACAGTTTACAGCGCTGCTACTGCCAACGAAGATTCCATCTTTCTCAACAAGCCACCTTGCCATCTTCATAGCCTGCTCATCGGTGACTTTAACTGCATCATCTATTAACTCCCTGCTAACCTCAAAGTTCTCTGTAATTCGGTTGATGCCAATACCTTCCACGATTGTATCAACCTGTTGCCTTCGTCTGGTACCCTCTTTCTCTGTGTTAGAGAACATAACACCATGTTTAATTTTATTGTATAAACCACTGCCTTGGGGATCTGACAATACAATTCTGATGGCTGGACCCATGCCCATCTCTTGCTTCAGATACATGGAAATGCCGGCAATAGTCCCACCAGTTCCAGCTCCAGCAACGAAGGCATCAATATTTCCTCCAGTCTGGCTATATATCTCAGGACCTGTGGTTAGGAAATGAGCCCTATTATTTGCCATGGACTCGAACTGATCTGCAAAGAAACCCTTGCTATTATCTTTGGAGCTCGCTGTATGCTCCTTAGCCCTTGTTCGTGCTAGGTTCACAAAGTGTTGTGTCGATGTAATAGGTGCGGGTGGTACTCTCTCCACTGTAGCTCCCAATCGCAATAGCAAGTCGGATTTCTCAGTGCTTTGGTCATTCGGCATACAGATATAGGCCTTATAGCCCAGCGCCCTTGCCAAAGTCGCAATGGAGATTCCAGTACTCCCCACTGTACCTTCATAAATAGTGTCACCCTGACCCGGTGTCAACAGGCCCTGAGCTTCTGCCTCCCTTATCATATTCAAAGCCACTCTATCTTTTGGGCTCTGCCCAGCACCATTTAGGAACTCGGCTTTAGCCAAAATCTCGCATCCTGTAGCTTCACTCAGACTTTTGATCTTGAACAACGGTGTGTTGCCGATGCATCCTTCAATTCCTTCTGGGATCTGCGCAGCTGCCAGCCCGACAGTGGATTGTCGGGTTGATCGCGTGTGGTCTTCGAGTTTTACTGGAGGTAAAAGTAGATATGTGCTATTTGGCCGAGAATCTAGGACAGTAGATGATGGATCATTCCTACGCCGTTGGTATCGTCGTTCGAGATCGGGATACAAATCTTTAAACCCCAAGGTAATGAGAATGCCCGTTGCAAAAGCTACTGCTACAGCGGCAGTGCCGTAGACTTTGGAATGGTCGCTCATAGGCATCTTGTCTAGATAGTCCTGTTCTGGATCAATTCCTTAAATATACCAGTGACAAAATCACCTCAGCTTAGAGCCTATGTACATTTTGTTGTGGCGGCCTGCGTCCAGGATTTTAGGCGTTGTGACATGACGGTTTGATTTTTGACTTTCAATGCGGTCAGTTGATTTTTGAAGCTTTGGCCATCTGGACTTCGCGAACTGGAAGCTTCCTATCACGCAAGAAAGTCAACACTGTTATTTAATGGACTCACCACTTGTAACGCGGTTGTTCAGACAGCTGTTCAGACATCGGGCTTGCCAACCCTTACCTTCCCGTTCTTCTTTACCCTTTCCGAGACAACATGCGGTGCGAAGAGGATTTGCGGATGGGAGAGGGACGAGGGGTAGAGAAGCAGGCGTGAACCCGAATGAGAAGAATTGGCAACGGAGGACTGATATCCTTCCTATGAATATGTCGGAAGAGTATAATAAGTACCCCTTGGTCACATCGGAGCAGTTGAAAGGGAGAAGGGAAAGGCCGAGGAGAGTAAAGATGCTTGCACGAGATTTTATTGAGGGTACTTCATACTATAACTCACCCCGTCTTGTTGCTGCCCAAAAGCTAATGTCGCCTTCAGACAGTTTGTACAACCCTTCATATGGGTACTTTGCCAAGCAGGTTGTCATATTTACGCCTGGAGAGCCATTCGATTTCAATGACCTTCAAGACGAGTCCGAGTTCCACCGCATGTTAGGACAAAGGTATACGGAATTTGAGGACAAGTTAGATGAGAAGAACCCAAATGAGACGAGACAGTTGTGGCACACTCCTACGGAGCTCTTCCGGCCTTATTATGGCGAGGCAATTGCTAGATACTTGGTGGCCAACTACAAGATATCCCAATACCCCTACCATGACCTTATAATCTATGAGATGGGAGCTGGAAACGGAACCCTCATGCTTAACATCCTCGACTACATCCGGGAGGCCGAGCCTTCGGTATACGACCGGACGAAGTTTAAGATCATTGAAATTTCTGCAAACTTAGCCAGTCTTCAGGCAAATCAACTATTACGAAATGCCGACGCAAGAGGTCACTCTTCCAAAGTGGAAATCATCAACAAGTCCATTTTTGAATGGACCCAGGTAGTTCCCTCTCCCTGTTATTTTCTCGCCATGGAGGTTTTTGACAATTTCGCCCATGACATTATTCGTTACGACCCAGCAACCGAAGAGCCAATGCAAGGCAATGTTCTCATCGACGCTCAGGGCGATTTCTACGAGTTTTATTCACAACAAATCGATCCAGTAGCCTCGCGCTTCCTGCGGGTACGACATGCCGCCACATGTGGAAAATATCCTCATCCTCTCTACCAAAATAGATTGAAGCGAGCATTGAAGAGTCTTTTGCCTTTGGAGGCAAACCTCAGCGATCCAGAATATATACCTACACGCTTGATGCAGTTCTTCGATATTCTGGCGACTTGTTTCCCCGGGCACAAGTTAGTAACGAGTGATTTCCACTCCTTGCCTGATGCTGTTGAGGGAGTTAATGCACCTGTTGTGCAGACGAGGTACCAGAGGCGGACTGTACCTGTTACTACACCCTACGTAAGCTCCTCTACTTGCCACTACGCATATGTGCTACTGAGCACCCTTGCTAATTTTATGCTTTAGGTACATCAAGGCTATTTTGATATCCTCTTCCCGACAGATTTTAATGTCATGGAGAACATGTACAGAGCTCTTACAGGAAAGCTGACAAACGTTCTGTCACATGAGGAATTTTTGAAGAGGTGGGCCTATGTGGAAGAGACACAGACGAAGAATGGGGAGAACCCGCTGTTGAACTGGTATAAGAATGCCAGTGTTCTTACGACTGTATAGATTATCAATGTACAAATATGCTGGTAGCTTCATGAACTTTTTCTGCAGCTACTGAAGCTGGTTTACATAAGTTCCACTATGCAAAGTTGCCAAAGAGCATATACGAACTAAAGAATCTTGCGAATCGATACGATAATGATATCCAGACTCTCGATCTTGAGTACCTCCCAGATTCAAATTCAAAGACCAAGTGGCCCAACACACGAGGCGCAATTACCAACAATCTACTATTTATATCAATGACAAGCCGCGAGTAGAAGTGATCTTCAATCTCTATATTAGCGATCTGGTGGATCACCGACTAGCAGACGCACGTACGTACGTACGGTAACTTCCTTGATTATTAAACCAAGGACTTGATCCCGCTCCTAACTTGTATAGCACTTGGCACGGCAATTATTCATAAGAAATTCACCCAGACGAAAACAAAACCGAATAAAATTTAAGCCTCTTTAATCTGCCTCCACAGCAAACCTAAAGTCAACCTTTCTCCCGACGCAAAACTGATCTATTGGATCCATATGATTATTCTCCACGTGATAAATCCAGGAACAGGGTCTTAAATTTCGTAGATTAGCTACTGGTGCTAGTGACGTTACAGTTTAGCTGCCGATGCGGGCACTACAGCTACAGTACGAAGGTACAGTAACCAGCTAGGATCAATCTCCATAACAATACGAAAATAGCGTAGAGTAGTGGTAGCCTCGCAGGAAGGGGGAACTCAGGAGTAGCTTCAATTTCCCAGCCTCTCAAGCCTTTCATAACCTGCTAAGGATAAAATAAATTAAACAATAAAACCTGTTTCCATTTCTACGCGCTTCGCAACGCAAAGATCCCGAAAGGAGGGTTTTCCACAATCTTTCAGCTCTCATGTTCACAATTCGCAACCGACCGGTGATCCTCAGACATCGCTGAAACATCAGACTGCCGCAGAACCCAACACCGCCACTCTCATTGTTAGCCTTAAAGTTATCTGTCTGGAGAACTGGTGAACTCTTGGCTTTTGGACTTCTTCTCTCGTACTTTGTTCAGTTCTGTGAACTCCAGGTAGCGTAATCCATCCAGAGTCTATTTATTTTAATACATTTTATTCATTCCATCGCTAGACGATCAGAGGAGGCACATTATGGCGCCTTCATTGTTTTCACGACAGAATCTATCGGATGAGCCCACATTTGTAAATGAGAATGGACAGCGCGTTGTGCCTTTCTGGTGGACGAGAGTAAGTGATGGCTGGTATTTGTTTGTGGGGTTGTAATTAACGGCTTTGCAGACTGGCCAAATTATCAGATTCTCGGTTTTCTTTGGAATATTCTTCCTCCTCTTAGCATACATGGTGATCGGATATTGGCATGCGAAGCGGAGGATCAGAAAGGGGTTACCACCTCTGCGTTATCACAGAGTAAGAAATCCTCTTCCCACCGTTCATAGCTGAAAGCTAACACCCAACAGTGGCTCCTTAACAGAGAGACACGGATGAGATACGATCCCAGCTACACCAACCCCGCAGTCTACTATACCGAATATCCACAAGGCGCTCACTATGGTATGCACCCAATGCCACCACCAATGTACGATCCGAATGCGCCGATGCCACCCACATACCAACCACCTGCTGGAGGAACTAAGGTCGACCCGTCTCAATGGAGAAGCGAACCGACAAGAAGACCAGCAGAAGGATCGGATGGTGCTCCAGGCTACGAAGCGCCTCCAGGACCGCCCCCGGCTGCTGCTTTACGTCCAGCAAATACTGGCGCAAGCACAACCAGCAACAATCCTTATAGACTTTAAATCCATTTTAGCGATGATTCGATTTGGAGGAATTAGGATTGGGGTACTTCGTAAACATTAAGCGTTTGTAATGCAGATTAAGTAGGAGTTCGAGAAATACCTATCACGAGGGAATATCCAGATGGAGGGCTTGTGGACCTTCATGACTATCAGGAATAGACACAATCAACAAGATTTGAAGCCAGTAAAAATTTCGTCTGTATTGTTGTCCTACTAATCCACAAGATCCTCATCCTAAATCCATGGCATCCG
Organism: Pezicula rhizophila; assembly: GCA_022190145.1. Taxonomy (NCBI): domain Eukaryota; kingdom Fungi; phylum Ascomycota; class Leotiomycetes; order Helotiales; family Dermateaceae; genus Pezicula; species Pezicula rhizophila. Next base: position 23,968 of record JAJONI010000230.1, read on the forward strand.
GGTCGTCCTCCATGGGAACTTCCTGTTGCATTGGGAAACTAGGTCCAGCTTCATTAACTATCCCGCTCGTTTGTCGAGGTAACTCTAGATTCTGTATTGCTACATGGGGCGTCTGAGCTTGCCGGAACTCAGATTCCCGCTTCTGCTCTTGCCTTGCCCGGACCCTAGCTCTGGTTTCAATGATGGCCTTCCTAACGCTATCTTGTTCTTCGGGGACCGTCAAAGAGGTAGGCACATTGTAGAGAACCAATTGTTGATTGTGCCCTGCCAATTCGCCCTCGCTGTTGGCAAGTATTGAGGGTGGTATTCGCGATGCTCGTAGGTGCTTCTGGATATCAGGCAGGAAGACCAGCTTGCCGTCGTCAGAAGACTCACTATCAGACAGCTCGGCGTCGAGATCATATATGTAGACCTTGTGCTTCGTGTCGTCTACTTGCATATAATCGTTCGTGGAAATCTGAGAAGAGGACTGGGAAGCAGCAGGCCGAGTTGTGCTGGTAGCTAGGGCGGGTTGCTCAACGGGCACATAGAGCTTTTGGCCATTGCGCTCTTTGGATAGGTCAGAGGAAGCTCCAAAATGTAACTGGGATGGCAAGTAGATAGAAAATACCTAGATTCAATAAGCTCAGTCTCTTGGAGAGACGTTCGTTGTCCTGGCTCTCGGCTTTCCGTTTCTTTCTAATTTTGCCTGAGGTCGCTTGATCACGGTCCATCGCCTTCCAGCGCCTCAGCTGTCACAATTCCATCAACAAACCTTCAGACACTCCTTCAATTGATCGTTGATCACTGCGTGTACGCCGTGGTTGAGTATTACACAAGTTTGGTGCTTTGATCGCCAGGCCACCTATCGGGTTTCGAGGGGCTGATGAATTGTCGTGGTGGCTCGTTCCCGGGTTTGAAGTTCGCGTTGAGTCATCGTCACTCTCGCCTTCACCACCTCGACGTCCGAAAAATATATTTCGCTCCGGCCCCAAAACCACCACCACCACCACTATCAATCTCGCGCACAGCCGCGTTTCCTTTCCCCAAACAACACCACACTTTGACATCACAACAAACGCCCAAGATGTCGGAACTCACCAAACCTGGCGTGTGGACTGCAGTCGGCGTCCGACAGGAATACATTGAGTTCTTCGAAAAGAAGTTCGGACACACAATCAGTAAGTAATGGCGGGGTAATCTCTTGAAGTTCCTCCCACTCCCAATTACCCTCCCCCTTTCCCAAGTCAAGCCGCGATTCAAGCCGCAATCTACTTGCGATTCTATGAATACCTTGACAAATAGTGGCAACCGCAAGTATTGGCGCGGGGTCATCCTCATCGTCGCGGGGTACTCCTACATCGCTCTCCACGCTCCAAACCCAATATGGGATCAGGAAAGCCGCGATTCAAGCCGCAATGCAGTCTTTCTGTGAAGTTACTCATGGTGTTTGGACTCTCGCAAGTATTGAAGCGAGCTCATCTTCGTCGCTACTGGCTACCAGCATGTCAAGCTGGGTGCATACTGTCCCAATTGGCGCGCATTCCCATGCGTGCAATGGAGCTACTTATGACACTTGCAAGTATTGATACGAGCCGTCTTCGTCGGCTTGCGGCTCGTAGCCATGTGGCTCGTTGTCGCTGGAGTCATTATCAAGCCGCATGCACTTTCCCCAATCTGGCGCCATGAAAGCCGCAGTTCTTTTTGGAATGGACTGGAGGCTCTATTTCCCTGACGTGCGGACCCCAGCAAAGCCTTCTGAGGGTTATCCTCGTTGAAGTCAAGCCGCAATATAAGCCGCATTGCCTCCAGCTTCACAGGCAAGGCCGTGATAGGGAGGCCTCAACGATCGTTTTGGGCCTTGACTATTTCCTTTCCAAACAGTACTGGATTACATTGCTAACGTTCTCCTACAGTACAATCCTCCCCTGTCATTGCGCCACCTGAGGACACCACTTTACTGTTCAACAATGCTGGCATGAATCAGTTTAAGGATATCTTCCTTGGTCTTGTCGGAAACAACCACAAGTTTCACGGTCTCAAGAGAGCTGTTGATACTCAAAAGGTAGCAAGCAAACACCTCTTTGTATTGTCAAAAGGCTAACGTATTTCTAGTGTATTCGTGCTGGTGGCAAGCACAATGTAAACACCTTCTCTATTTCTTTAATGAACATGATTTTATGCTAATTTCTTGTAGGACCTTGACGATGTCGGAAAAGACGGCTACCATCATGTAAGTGCCTTCTTTGCCTTCCTTTGCAACATAGATTTAACTGAGATCTACAGACATTCTTTGAAATGCTGGGTAACTGGTCATTTGGTGACTACTTCAAAGAAGAAGCTATTGTGATGGCCTGGCAGTTGCTGACAGTTGTCTTCAAGCTGGACCCAAACCGTCTATATGTTACCTATTTCATGGGTGATAAGAAGGCCGGCTTGGAACCAGATCTAGATGCTAAAGAGCTGTGGAAGAAGGTTGGTGTTGCTGATGACCACATCATTGAAGGCAACATGAAAGACAACTTCTGGGAGATGGGTGAAGTCGGCCCCTGCGGACCATGCTCAGAGATCCACTATGATCGTATTGGTGGTCGTAATGCTGCTGCTCTCGTCAACCAGGACGACCCTAACGTTCTTGAGATTTGGAACATTGTGTTCATGACATATAACCGAGAGGCTAACGGACAATTGCCGAAGCTCCCAAACCAGCACATCGACACTGGCATGGGTTTTGAACGCCTTGTTTCTATTCTGCAGGATAAGCAGTCCAATTACGATACTGACGTCTTCTGGCCATTGTTTAATAAGATTGAGGAAGTTGTCGGTTGTCGCAAATACACTGACAAGTATGGTGCTGATGATACAGATGGTTTGGATACCGCTTACCGTATCTGTGCCGATCATCTTCGTACCGCCTCATTCTCTATTGCCGATGGATGCATACCTGACAAGGACGACGCTGGATACGTATTGCGACGTGTCATCAGACGTGGAGCTCGGTTTGCTAACAAGTCATTCGGGGCCAAGCTCGGTGTTAACAAAGAGACTGGTGAACGAGATGTATTTTTCTCAAAGCTTCTACCTGCTCTTGTAGCTCAGATGGGAGATCAGTTTCCTGAGCTGCGTGAAAAGGAAAATCACATCAAAGATGTCTTGGACGAGGAGGAATTGGCCTTCGCTACAACCCTTGTCAAGGGCGAAGTCCGATTCAAGAAACTCGCTACGGAGGCTGAGAAGAATGGATCTGGCAAGATTTCTGGTGCGGATGCATTCAAGCTGTACGACACATTTGGTTATCCTCCAGATTTGACCAAGATCATGGCTGAGGAGATCGGTCTTACTATTGACGACGACGAGGTCAAGGCCGCTGAAGCCAAGCACATTGAAGCAAGCAAATCGAATAAGAAGGCTACCCAGGACTGGCAGAAGCCTGGCCCAGTTGAAATTGGTAAACTGAAGGCCGACCATTCTCAAACAGAATCGGACGCAAAGTTCTCTAGCGATGATATTACAGCCAAGGTCCAAACAATTTATGATGACAAGGCCAAGCAGTTTTTGTCTACCTCCAAGGGCCTTCCCAGAGACAAGACAATTGGTATTGTTCTCGATAAGACCAATTTCTACGCTGAACAAGGAGGACAAGTTGCCGACACGGGCAAGCTATACACCGAGAGTGGTATTGATTTCACTGTCAGTGATGTTCAAGTTTATGGTGGTTACGTCATTCACATTGGTATTCTGACCGATGGCGAACTATCAACTGGTGACGAGGTTATCTGTCATTATGATCAGGAGCGAAGAAACCCTATCATGAACAACCACACAGGTACACATGTTCTGAACCACTCATTGCGAAAACACCTTGGCAACGATATCGTACAGAAAGGATCTCTTGTGGATACTGACAAGCTACGATTCGATTTTTCACACCCCTCCCAGATTAACATCGCTAAGATCAAGGAGATTGAGGATTCGTCGAATGAGTATCTCACAAAGAACCTAAAGGTTTTCGCCAAGGATGTGCCTCTTGACCTAGCTAAGGAGATATTCGGAGTTCGCGCTGTCTTCGGCGAGCAGTATCCAGATCCTGTCCGCGTAGTTTCTGTTGGTGTTGATGTGGATACTCTCCTCAAAGAGCCCACGAAAGAAGAGTGGTTTAATTACAGCGTCGAGTTCTGCGGAGGTACTCATGTCGTTGAGACCGGAATCATTAGGCAGATGATTATTGTTGAGGAGAGTGGCATTGCGAAGGGAGTGAGACGTCTCACTGTCTACACTGGTACGAAGGCTGCCACAATCCAGCGTGTCGCTACCGACTTCGGCAATCAGATCAAGGCTCTTGAAGCTCTGGAGTTCAGTCCGACCAAGGATCAGGAACTTAAGCGCATACAGAATGTATTGAACAGCCTAACCATCTCTACTATCGTCAAGAGTGAGTTCCAGGACAAGATTGCAGTAATCAGCAAGGGCATACTCGCCGCACAAAAGGCAAAGCAGAAGAAAGACACCGCGGCTGCCATCGCCTATCTCACTGAAATTGTCGAGAAGCCTGAAAATAAGGACAGCCAGTACTTCGTAGCTCGTTTGCCAATCGGGGATGACTCCAAAATCGTTGGCGATGTCTTGAATAACTTTAAGAAGTCCCAAAAGGAGAAATCTGTCTACGTTTTCGCCGCTGGAGCCGGTGCTACTGGTGTCGCTCACGGTGTATACATTGGAACTGTAAGTCCTAATTTTGGTGCTTTGAACTTGCTGTAGAAGCTAATATAGAATAGGGTCATGGAAGTAAGCTCACTGCCGTTGAAGCTGCTGACAAAGTCTCCTCGAGCGTCGGCGGAAAATCAGGTAGCAAGGACCCAACAATCCGTACAGGCCGCGGAAACGATCTCAGCAAGGTCGATGAGGCCGTCGCTTCTATCACCAAGCTCTTCGAGGAGAAGCTGAAGCTATAAGCCGCTCAAAATCTACCTTGATTTTGTCGTCATTGTTGGTTGCGTTTATTGAGTTCCTTCTCTGACTCTGATCTTTGAATGGATTTCAGTGCGATTGATTCTACGACTTCTGTAGTTACAGTATGGCGGATACCTTCGTGCCTCATTACTGATCTTGTAGAGGAATGTGGATGTGAACGTTGCAGATACTTGATCTCTTGATCCAATGCAACCGTCCGTCTTACAATCCTCTTTGTATTGCTTATATTATTTTTTGCAGCGGACTCAACCAAGACTTTGCATGGGGGAGTTTACACTGGTGGAGTGCATGGCCAAAAAAGAGATACCTTAGATGAGCCACGAGCAAATTTTTCCAAAAACATACAAGTACGTGCGTGACAAGTGATTGACCAAAGTGCTTTTATGGTAAGTGCAGGTCACTGAAATAAGTTACTAGTCCTAGCCGTGACATGATTCTGAACGAAGGCGATAGAGAACTGCCTGCGATATGAAAAGTCTAGTTATTTAGGTAAGTACCTAAGAAATGATGAACTATTACTCATCAATGAATTCCCCTAACCGAGCCATTAAGCCAGCATACTCTTCTTACTGTACTCTAGCTCAATCACAGATGTTGGAACATAGGTCACATGACTATACTACGACTATATAAGCAGAGCGATCCTTACGATCCCTCTACAAGAAACACATCACTTTTACACAGACTTTAGACCATATGGTTATTACCTACAAATAGTGCACTCATGTGTCCCGACATTGATCAATAGTCAATGGACTATAGATTAACTAGGCCACTGCCACCCTAGCAGCGAAAGCTTTCGCAGCAACCAAATACCTAGCAGCAAAACCCATTACCTAGTACCTCCGTACAATCCATCAACTAGCCTTTATTTCTACGAAATTAAGACAATCCAACAACTAGTCTTCAATTCTATAGAATTAAGACAATTCAGCTTTAGCAGCAACTACCCTACAAAGAAGCCTGATATGTGAGAAGTTCGAATCCTCGTCAGCTTTTTAAGCAACCCATCAACTAGCCTCTACAGAAGCAACCCAATACCTAGCAGCAACCAACAACCAATCTATAGTATATACTACGGAATCCCTATCAATCTGCGGACCTCTTTATTGAGCTTATCTGCTAATTTCAAAGCCTCTGCTAGCTTTTGCCACTTGTTTCAGACTAGTTTCAAGTTCTGAATAGCCTCTCTTTTTCTACGAAGCCTCCTATCATCCTACGAAACCTCCTACAAACCTGCGAAGCCTGCAAAGCCTATACAGACAGCCCGCGTAGCCTCTAAAGCCCCCTACAGACAGTTTGCGAAGCCTCCGAAGCCTATACAGACAGCCCGCGTAGCCTCTAAAGCCCCCTACAGACAGCCTGCGAAGCCTCATATTACGAAGCCTCTTGCTAGCCTACAAAGCCTTATATTACAAAGCCTCTTGCTAGCCCACAAAGCCTCCTGCTAGCCTACAAAGCCCTATACTACGAAGCCTCTAGCCTACCCCTTTTCAATCCTACGAAATGGCGTATTTAAATTCAGCAATATCTCAAGAGATAGAAAGACAGTTAGTAGGCATTAGGGAGAGAGATAAGATGAAGAGAGATCAACTACAACAGCAAATACAAGGTCAACAGCAGGAAATACAAAAGCTACGGAATACAGTTATACAATTACAAGGGGAAACTACGGAACTACAAGATAAGGTTAAGCAATTAGAACTACAGAAGGAGACAATCTCTTCTCCTTCTCCTTCTCTTCCTTCTTTAAAGACAGAACCTCGACAGACTAGTTCGTACAAACCACCACAGCCACGGACCTGTCAGAAATGCTCTTCTTCGTTCCCCTCTGGACAAGCACTCTTTAATCACTTACCACAATGTCAACCATTTAAGTGTACAAAGTGCAACTCTACATTCCCCTCAAACACTACCCTTCATAAGCATATCCGAGGCTGTCGTCGCCGAAAGGAGGATACTATAGAAAAGGTAGATACTACGGAATAATTCGACAAAGAAAGAAAAACTGCCAGAGGAGGATACTCTAGGGGATATCATTCACTAGAGGGGACGACTATTTTGTTAAAAAGGGAAGGTATATGAAGGAAGTTGTATATAGGAAGGATTCTACGGATTACACTCTTTTATATAGCTATAGTAGTTCTTTCTACAAAGG
>JAJONI010000231.1:0-31033 GCA_022190145.1 Pezicula rhizophila
AAAATGATGAAAGAGCTCGTTATCCTATACTTAAGTCTACTAAATTTAAAGAGTTTTTTTGGAGCATAAAAGAAAGAGTTACTTTTATTTGGTGGTGGGAATTCAGTATAGTATAGATTGAGTTTCTAGCGTATGGTTTTTGCTAGACTAGGGATTGGAATTAGTAGGATGAGTATGGCCATACTGATAAAAAAGTCTTGGGTACATGGATTTGCTTTGGTGGAGATGAGATGCACTGTTTTGATTTTTGGGCAGGGAGCAGTTGATACAGGAGATATGTCGTTATTCAAAGCTGTTAATCTACAGATGACCTCAACAAATTTCAATGAATAATAAAAAATTCACTTCTAAAGGAAAAGCTTCTATAGAACTGCGTTGGCCAACTGACTGAGTGACCCCAGCCAACTTGGCTCGTCCTCAAAGCTTGATAGGACTATGTGATTTCAAAGTTATGGTGCTTCCTTGACATGAACTCGATTGTCCTACAAAGGTAGCACAATACAAAAATCAAATTTCCATCTAGTAAATATAGTTAACAACTCTTATCTCATCAAATTTAGTTTGTGCAGTCACCCTTACAATTAGAGAAGAGAGATACGGGGAGTACATTAGGTACCGTAAGCAGAATGGTTACATGGGATGAAGTTTATTGCCTACTCTAAGTCGATACTCCTTTTCCTTTGAGCATTATTGCATCATGCAAAACCTCAATAGAACAAAATTCAGGTATTCATCTTTTTTATTTTCAGGGAGCATTCATGAGGCTGCTTTTGTTAAGTGATTTCTGTTGGCGGAGCTGGTGTTGAATACGCGAGGCTGCAGTAATCGTACAACGCGGTTGTTGACTTGACCTTTACCATCTTTGCAAAGACGATTTCTCCAAACTGTCACGACCCCAAAAATCCTAATGCTGAAGCTTTGCACTTGACCCGTCACGGCGCTCCTGAAAAGAACTGGGGACGAGATATACCGGAGAAACCTTACACCAACACCTTCTCCATAGACTCGGTAACCCTCCTCTGCGCCATGTACGGATCCCAAAATCGACCGGGATCTGGTCTTTCACTGCAGAGTGAACAGAAGATGGAAAAGAAGGAGAAAAAGAAGAAGGATAAAAAGCGCAAGTCTCGTGGTGAGGATGAGCATGATGGGGATGGCACTGGAGAGAGAACCGATACGAAGGCACGAAGGAAGAAGCGCAAGTCGCACCATGAGAATGGCTTGGAGCGAGATGAAGAGCAGAGTGCATGGAGAGAACTTAGGAAGCACAAGAAGGACTCGGACGAGAAGCGTCAGCCTGACGAAGAGTTGGCGATGGAGCGCGTGGTCAAGACTAAGCTCAAGAAGTCCAAGGCGAATCTTGGAGAATCGACATGTCAAGAACTTTCGGCAAACACCGGTTCAATTGTAACTCTTTCCAAGATACCAGGTCTTGGCGTTTATCAGGATGTTCTTCTTCAGAGCATCGTCAAAGCTGGTACGAAGAAAGGTGGTGAGCAGACAGGTACTAAGAACTTGGAGAAATCTATAGAGAGCGATGGGAATTCTTCGAGAGGCAAGAAGACATGTAAGGAAAAGGAACACAAGAGCTCAGAAAAGAAACAACAACCCGTTGCCGAAAACCCAGCATCTACAGAAATCGAAGAAGCGACGGTCAAAGTAGCTAAAGTCAAGAAGAGCAAAGTCTCTCTGATTGATACTAAGATGGAAGGGAAGCCTACAAAGGCGAAAAAGGACAAGAACCGAAAGGCCACTCTAGTAGAAGAATCTACCAAGGTCGAGACTAAGCCAGCCAGCGCTGCTGGGGCGAAGAAAGAAAAGAGCAAAGAAGGCAAGGGTAAAGCATCCAAAAAATTGGCCGAAGAAAAGTTACAAACAGAAGGAGGATGGGAGTCGTTCTCGATATTACAGCTGAAAGAGGAACTCGAGAAACGCCGCCTTCCGAAATATGGCAATAAGGAAAAACTTGTCGCGCGTCTTGAGGAAGTACAACCTAAATCAGACGCTACAGATGCTGGTGGGCTTGAATCCGCAGTAGCAAACTTGCGAAAGGATTTATTCAAGGAGATGACGACGCTCGACATGGATTCGTTCTGGGACGACGAGCCTTTGATGAAGAAGCGAAAACGATGGTCTAGTCTTTCCAAGTTAACACCTAGGACCCAAATTCCTCAACCAAAGGAAAAATGGCTCCCTCGTAAATCAATTATTGTACAACAAGAGACTGAGGCAGAATCGCGATCGCTGAAGGCTCAGAGTAAGATCACTGCCGAGAGCTGGGAAATCAAACCAGGGCGGTTTCGTGGACATGTCAAGGTTGACGAGAACGTGGATGACGATGAAGAAATCGAAGAAAGTAAGTACTTGAATCTCAAGAGAAAGGGCTATCAATCCCCCCACGCATATTTAGATAGTGAGGTTACACTATCAAATATGGAGATTTATAACACTGATCTAACCTGGCAGCGACTACCTACACCTCTTACCAAAACCATACTAACACAATACCACCGACAGACATAGCCTTCGCATCCCGCTACATCACCAACCGTCTCAAAGGCATTAAAATCTCTAACGTAATCTTTCAAGTCCACATCATCGAACCAGAGACATCCCACCTCTTCAATACACAAGCAATGGCTCTTCGAGTTTGCTCGGTCGCTAAGGGGAAGGTACATGTAACTCTTGGTACACAATCTCTCAAGTTTGGCGTCTCGGAGAACGGAATGTGGAGAATTAAGATGGATGAAAGATGTGTGGCTAGGAATTTGGACGGAGAAAATGCAGTGATTCATGTTTGTACTATTGAGTGATTGTTGATGTTCAGCAGAGGAGGATGACAAAAGCTTTATTTGCTAGTTTAGATTGCATGGCTGTGGACCTAAGGGGGGTGTTTGGCTTCTCTGTCAATGCTGTGGAAGGGTAGTTGTTATTGTTTATGCTTCTAATTTTGTCTATACTCGAACGAACAGTTGGTGTTTTTTTGGGAGGGTTTACTGCTCATCACTCTTTGGACAATATTCACATCACTTGAGTTTTTATGTTTGTTGTTTTATAAGTTGAGGTAGAGAACTTTGCGTATGCTAATTTTATTTGCTTTTTAGCTATCTTGTGCTTTGTTTGTTACATAATTCGCCCGCACAGAGTTGTTGTAAATTTAGGTATTTAAGAACCTGTTGGCCTTATTACGAGGAGATCTCTACGCGACGATGGCACAGCCACTTCGAAATCTTGAACTTCTGATCAGGAGGTTACTGAAATGAAATCTAATTGAATTATATGGAAGAGTCTAACAATGTTGTGATGCCATGCATAGAAAGTTCTAAACATGCCCGACGCCTACCGGTCCCTTCATGCCAGACTCAAGTCACGCAGGAAAGTATATAAAGGACAAGATCCCAGCTAGTAGACTCTCTTGCAATAACCAAACTTGTATCTAAAGCTCGAAGATTATGGCCTCTAAAAAAGCACGAATGAGCATTTCCTCTTTGCCATCATACCTTTGAGCTAAGCGAGGGAGTGAATGCGATTGCTAAAGCATGACAAAAGCACTATACTTTCGATTAAAAAGATACCACAATTCATTCCTCCGAAGCTACTTATTAATATTTCTAGGTTCTTCTCATATATACAACCATTGTGCCATTGTTTAAAAATAGGCACTAAAGTTTGGTTGTAGTCGTTTGTAAACCTGTCCCCTCGCTTAACCCAAATTTATATTTTCCCTTCCTCGATCTCTACCTCTACCTCTTCCCACACTCCACAATCCACAACTCTTCTTTACCTTCATACAACAACAACAACAACAACAACAACAGCCTCGCATTACACAACTCTTCAAACGCAAAGCTAATATCTGTCAGTAACACATCCAGTCACACACGCCTCGGGGTACCCCAAACCGCACTAAGTCATTGCACTGTACGATAGAGCGATGAGGAGGATGGTAAAATACTACCTATTGCCAGTATCATTGTAAGTCTCAAGTCCTCTCTCGTCCACTAACTTCCTGTAGCTAACTAAGTTATCAGCTGCGTATGAACGATGGATCCACAGTAGTTCGAGATCTGGGACCAACATCAGACTCAGGCCCTACCCTACAGACCCTGCAAGGAAGCTCGACGTCAGCTCCCGCCTCGAACACAGCTGAAGACTCAGAGTCCAGCACTGGCAACCAGTCAGAGCGTAGCGACGACTCAGAAGACAAGGAGGCTAAGGACAAGAAGAGCGTCGAGATCAAGGACGAACAGGGTGAAGATGGCGCCGACGAGGCTAACGAGCCTGTTAGTGAAGAGAGAGAGAGAGTGCTAAGAAAGAGGAGAGTGAAGAAGAAAGATTCCAAGGATAGTGACACCAAGGAGTCTTCTGACAACGAGATACCAACAGCGCCCAACACAGCTAGCACTAGGACGCGAAGCTATCCCCTTGTTCTCTATCTATCTATCTCTTCATTGCATCAAAATCAGAATTACTTTCCTCCGTCTCAGTAAACAATTTTGATCACAATAGCCAATGAAAAATAGCCAAACCGCCACCTGCATACACCCGTTTCACCAAAGGGACCCTTCTTCAAATGGGCCGACAATAGCTACATTAACAAGCCCCTTATCAAGAATGCTAAGAAAGAGGCAGAAAGCAAAGACGACTCCGATGTGGAAGTCTACGGACGTGGATAAGAAAACCAAGCCGAGCAAAAGAAGGGCTCGTGCATACATACACTTACTGATCCAGGAAACTCTCAATATGGATAACCCAGAGAGAGCATTTCGGCAGCAAACCAATGGCGTCGACTGAAATCGTCGTCGTAAGTTTTTTTTTCTATGTTCGTCGCACAGAGTAGGACTAGCTGTCTGTCAATTTTAGGTGATGGCCGTGCTAATGAGTCTCGTCAAGCATGGAGCGGTACTGAGCACTAAGCAATCTAGAGACTCTTATCAAGGAGCATGTCATCAAGATGATGGTCACTCCTTCGTTCAAGGACTTCGAGGCCATTAACCAGAAGTTCGGCAGGATAGTTGCTGGCCAAAAGCTTCCTAAGGGGTCAGCTCTTGAGGAAGAGGAAGAGGAAGATGAAGATGAAGAGGAGAGCATTAAGGCCGAAGATGGCAATGATGATGTGGAGATATCCGACATTGAGCAATTAAATAAATGGCTTCTGCAGTAATAATGTATTTATATTTGTTTGGACAAAGTGAGATGTCAGTGTCGTTCTTCCATGGACCATAAGTTGAGATCATGTTAAGCGTGGGGGTCAACTTGTGTAACTCGCTTCGTATCTGTTGCCATCGATGTGCTTTAAAATCATACTGTTGTTAACTGGTACATTGGCGGACATCGAATGGCGAAGTGAGGGCATTTGCATAACCTACTTAGCATAGTGCATGTAAATTTTTCGATTGATTACTTAAATTTCCTCGGAAGCACGCACAATATACTCCCTACCCGCCAGCGAAACAGTCTTTCCCATCTCCCAACTCTCCTCACCGTCCGTATCAAAACTAGCAATAGAAGGAACAGTCCCCACCTCCCCAATAGCATACTTAGTATTCCACTTCCCACCCACACTCTCCAAATCTTCTCTCCTCGCTGAGAAAGACGTTCCTTCACCTTGTGACATAGCCATATAAGAACCACCAATCCTACCTAAGAACGTCTTCCCATCTACACTTTGTATAATCCAAGCACGTTTCGAACCAGGACGAATCTCTACATCGCGCCATACTTCTTCGTAATCGGTCATTGCGTTGTTCTTTTCGGGGCATGGCATTGAGCCTGTTTCGAGGGAGTCACCGTTGGGGAGCGGTTCGAATGCTCCTTCGTCTGCTTCACCTGCTGCACCGAGGGAATCTATGACTTTGTTCCACCGGCATTTTACTGTGCAGTTGGTCAGCTTAAGATTTTGGGAAGGTTCTGAGAGACAGAGACATACAAGGATTCTCGCCCAAAATCTCTCGTACTCCTGCCATACCCCAATCAATCGAGTGATCCTTCTTCAACACCCGCAGATCAATAAAGTAACTTCCAACATTGAAAACTAGCGTATCAGTTGGCTCGTCTGCTTCATCAGGCACCCATCGAAGACTAATACGCGTAGAGATTCGGCCTGCCATTGTACGAGTTGCTTATTTTGAAAAGGTGTATGGGACAAGAAGGACAAGAAGGACAAGAAAGACAAGAAAGAAACAAGCAGTGGAAAGGAAGAATCTGTTACTGTACAGGATGACGTCTTGCTCCCATATACAAAAATGACAAATGGAATCCTACCAGTAAGTAGCAGTATTACTTCTGTACCCCTCTTGCAGTCAGTCAGTCAGTCAGTCATCCATCTCTTCAAGATACTACTTCAAGAATAGCCTCGATTACAGACCGTCAAGTTCAAAGACGTGGTTGTTGCACCTGACACGTAACTTTACCTACTGCAACCACATGCTGAGTCGGTGCACTGGCGCGCGTCTCCCCTTTTGATTTTTCATGTGCATGCATCATCATCATCATGATGTATCATATCATGCATGTATGAAGAAGGGTCGATGACGGAAAGTCCGACGAAGGAGGAATTATTGCGAGAAACCCTTTTTTTTCCCACATGGCTGTTGTTGGTCCATTGGATTGGTGGTAGTGCGGGGGGGGAGGGAAAGGTGAGGCATAGAAGTCTGGAGGGGAATGTTGAAGAGATCTGGGTCGATGGATTCGATGGGCCTGTCTCTTGGAATTTCCAGATTTGGTATAGAGCTTCCGCTGCCGGCCCATGACGAGATTGGATTTCCGGGAGCGAGAAAAGCGGCATCGTGGATAATGATGATAATAATAATAATTAATATTTTACAGTCTGCATTATTTGAGGTTTTCCTTTGGTGGAAAAAAATAAAATAATAATAACTTGGGTTTTGTTCACTTGAATTATTTTGAGAAACCCCATTCGGAGTATTTTTTAACGCCCTTGACGCCGGTTGGCTTTGATGTACTGACTGACTGGATTATTGGTTTATGTATACAGACAGCGCCGCCTTTACACCAACGTCAATGAGCCGATAGATGAATACTTCGTATCCCCCCCTGTCAATAAATTAGTGAACAAAATACATCACGGTTGTTGACGAGAAAAGCTTCACAATAATGCGCCGTAAGAGACAGAGATAAGGTAGGGCTGTTCAATCTTGCTTATCTTTAACCAAAAATAAAAATAAATAAAAGAAAAACTCTCATATAAGAAATGATATAAAACAAGAAGGCAATGCCCTCCCAATACAGATAGATAGACTTCTTCCTTCTCCTCAGTCTCCCCCCCCTTTCCCCCTTTCCTCCTTTCCTTTCCTCTTCTTCACAATGGCCCAAGCACAGGAGAAAAGCACTCTTCATGAGCCCTCCTCCTCCTCCATCTCCAACCACGATGCCGAGAAAGGAGATGTCCTCGTCCCAGATGAGGAGGGTCCAGTATTATCGACTCCAAGACTGGATCCCTTCGGTAACGCCCTCGTACCCACCCCCACAAACGACACCATGGACCCTCTCAACTGGACGAAAGCTCGAAAATACATCTGCATCTCCATAGTCTGCTATGCCTATTTCCTCTTCACTTATCTCACCACCGCTACCATCCCATCATTCACCTTACTCCAGGAACAATTCAATGCAACTTATACCGAAGTGAATTGGTCCTTTGCAATTCCTTCGTTGGGATTAGCATTGGGCCCGCTTTTCTGCTCGTCCTTGGCCGATATCTATGGCAGGAGGATTGTGATGATTGGCGGCACTTGTATTGCCCTGATTGCTAGTGGTTGTACTTCCTTACATGGTATTTCTCTGAGCGGGTATATGGCTGCTAGATTCTTTCAGGGCATTGGTGCTAGTCCTGCGGCTACGGTGGGCTTGAGCATTATTAACGATCTTTCTTGGGAACATGAACGCGGGTTCAGGATTGGTCTCTGGGTTATGGCTATTGATTTAGGTGGACTTTGTGGTGGTTTTGGTAAGTAATGTATTTTTTCGAATCTGAAAGAGAGCCATACTTATGAGTATTTTACTAGTTGGTGGTTTTATCGCAACCGTCAACCAATACTGGATCGACTACCACGTCACAATTCTCTTCGCCTTCCTACTGGTTCTAGAATGTTGTTTCCTACCGGAAACCCTCTTCCCAAGAGGGTTGGTCGTCGCCTCAGAAGAAGGAAATCTCGCACCAGAGTCGATCCCTAAAACCAAAGAACTAGGCTACTTTCACATTAGAAAGGTCCCTGGTGTCGTGCATCCTAAACCCTGGGACACAATCCTACGAGTAATCAAGGTCTTCGGTTACCCAACCGTAGTAATCAGCACACTATCCTTCGTTTTCTGCCAATATTGGTGGATCTGCTCATTGCTCACCATGGAACCAGCTGCTTACGCAACATACAAACTCCAAGTCCAGGGTTTATTTTTCTCCGGTCTGATTGTTGGCACTGTGGTTGCCGAGTTGTTGGTTAGTGGCAGATTGAGTGATTGGATGATGGTTAGGATGGCGAAGAAGAATGGTGGTGTAAGAGTACCTGAGTGGAGACTTTATCTTGGGTATCCTTCTGCTATTATTTGTTCCATTGGTCTTCTGGTTTGGGGGTTAAGCATTGATCGCGATTGGCATTGGATTACAGGGCAGATTGCCTTTTTCTTGTGTAAGTTCTTTTCCCCCTACAACCCGAGTCTTGACTAATTCATTCTTTTTAGTTGGCGCGGGATTGCAAATGGGCAACACTGCCTTGTCGAACTACATTGTCGACTCTTACTATGAACACGCGATGGACATCATCACGTTCTACAGCGTCCTCATCAACGTAAGTAAATTCATTTAGAGTTGAAACATCACCTATTAACATCAAATACAGCTCTCAGCATTTGCTGAGCCTTGGTTCATAAATATTTGGGTCGAAGCTTCTGGTAAGCCACACACATAAACATCTCTTTCCCACCAAAGTAAACTGACGCCATTTAGGTTATACCTGGTCTTTCGCCGCCCAGGCAATAATTTGCACCTTTGGAGTCATCCCAACATACTTAGTCCTCCAGAAATTCGGAGCGAAATGGAGAAAACCAATGGACCTAGGCATCCCCGCCTCCACCAAACCAACATAAGACTCCTCATGATACCCCAAAAAGTCATTTAAATCGTACATCATATAGTAATCTAATAAGGAATAAAATCACAATTTTCTCCTTCTGCAGAGATCCTGTCAGACACCCTCATTGAGGGAAATTGGACTTGGAACTCACCTTGAGAAAAGCCGCTATCATCGTTCGCCCAGTGCAACTCCAAATAATCTAGCGAACGTCTGATATTCATCAACTTTAGATCAACGTAAAGCTGTCGTAGCAGTGTCCGAAAACATTCCCGGTCCTCTTCCAATGCTTCTACACCCGCAGTGAATAAAGGCATCGTTAATACGATATATGGACTCAAGCCCGATCGTGGCTTGATGGCTTTCGAGCATTCCAGAACCCGCTTTACAGATTGCTGCACCGCAATATCTGTCTTGGGCATCTGCTTCACTCGTCGCAAGATGTGAATCAAAGCCGTATGTTGGTAAGCCTCGTTGCAGAGGTAGAACTCCGTAATTACCTCCGGTGAAAGCCTCTCTGCGATTCCGGGGAAGAAAGATGGAGGTGTTGTTTGATCCCGATGTATCATGGTCCAGATCGACTGTTCAAGCATGTTGGCTTCGTCTTCGAAATCCTCTTCAGAAAGGGAGACATGTTCGGATGATTGATTCATGCCTCGGCGTTCCCATGCCGCAGCACCGATCTCTTTGAAAGATTGCGCCAGGTCTGTCGAGAAGCCAAAGTAGTCATCTAGATAAACCTGTTCTGGCTCTTCTTTGACCATTTCTATATCAGAAGAGCTTGCTGTGAGTTGGCCCGCCCGCAGGCCTTTCTCTGTGAGAGCTGCCAATGCTTCGATGGAGACGTACCATCTCGCCAGCAAACTAGATTCGCCATTGGGGTCATCAATATCGGTCTTGGTCTTATCTCCAATGAGGGCTTTTGCGCCCTCGAGATGCAATCGCCACGATCGAGGCTGGTCTGCACCGGAGTGGATGTCACACATGCACAAAGTAAGGGCTGTCGCTAAGACAGCATTTTTCATCCGCTTGTCCAGGTTTGTTGGAAGCTGGAGTTCTGAGCGTAGTTTGGTGATGCTGGAAGTCTTTAAAGCGATGACATTATTGGCTTCTATTGTCGAGTCATACAATGAATTTCTGTGGATTGCAGAGAGTGCCATGATAGCCGAGAGGAGAGGTGGATAGTTAACTGCCATGGGGAGAAGGAAGGAGCAAAAGTCCGCTTGTATCTGGGGATGGCATGAGGTGATTTTGATGGCTTCGTGAGCATAGTGGTGTAGTAATAGCCTCTCGATAGGCTTGGCCAAAGCCAACGGTTCTAATGATCGAGATGGCGACGGTGTAATAGATCTTTCAGCTGAAGAGGACGCTCCTGAAGAAGAAGCAATTGACGTTGTTGAATGGGTCGAAGTTACCGAAGAAGCTCGCTTCAAGGCCGGAGTCGTAGGTTTCCCTGACGAAGCAACGTAAACAAAGTTGCCTGGCTCAGTTTCTACACTAAGTCAGCTCAATCGCTTCAAGGCAAAGCTTATCAAGACCAAAAATGCAGATAGTTAATTACATACCATATTTTTTAATCTTATCATTCTTCGCGAAAGCTTTATAGCTGGAAAAGGCCCTTCCTCCCCACTGTAAATTCACGGTATAAGTACAAGCATCAGCACTACCATTCTCCTGACATCGCGAACATGCCGGCCTCTGCTCATCACACTTCTGTCGTCGTGTTCGACAACGATTACATCCTCCACGTGACCGGTTGTGCTTTGGTTTCGCCGGAGTTTCAGAAGGACTTTGATTGCTCATTATCGCGTGCTGAGCAGGCAGGGTAGGGGGGAATTGTGATAGACAAGGCCGCCTCGGGTAGTGATTGATGACACAGAGAATAATGCATCCGTCTGATGACAAGTCATAAAGTCGTCGGTTCCGCGGTTCTAGAAGCAATAAGGGCAATCATGAGTGAGCGTTGGTGTCGCATTCCTGGCGCCCTGCGGAGGAAAGGTGGATGTTTTAGGATGGAAATGCTGTTTAGAGACTAGCGGGTCGCGCTAGGATAAATAATTAATCCAGCAAAAAATGCCCCACCACTCACTCACTCTTCACCTTTTTTAACTGTAAATTACGTCTCTCTTCTCCTCCTCCTCCTCCTCCTTCTTCTTTCTTAGTTTCTCTTGTGCCTTGCTATACATATTTCCTTTATTTTCTGTTCTTATTGCAGTTGTTTGATTCCAGGTAGTTCCTCTGTGATATCATTAGCGCCTGCCTGTGCGCCTATGCGTACAAATTTCTTTTTATCAAACACAACAACCTCATGACGTAGAAAGTAGTCCTACCTACCCTTGCGTATCCAGTCGAAGTAGCTCTTCAATCGAGTGTTATACAACCTAAGTCTTCGACAGGCCTTTGATTTCATCAAGCGTCGCAAAGGCCTTGCCATCACTTACTTACAAGCATCAGTCATATCGAACGTTAGCATGTCTCACCAACCTCAAGTCATAAGCATTTCTTACTTCGACAACACCCCAATAAACACTTCGTTTTAAAAGAAATCGTTATACATGTTAAGATGGTAGCCTAATTGACTCAGACGATTACTTCTTATATTTATCTAATGCAATCTACCCCCTGTTTCTCTATTTCTACAACCGCAAGTTTAAGAAACCGATTCCCAGATTCGTTCAATCTATTATTAACAATAGAATTTCCAAATGCCCTTCTCTCCTCAAATTTACATGGTATACAATCTAATACTTTTCCTTATCAAATATTAGAATCCACCATATTATACACCAAATATCATTAGGTACTAAAAGACTAAACCTTACCTAATTCGTTCACCTGTCAAAATCAACGATTGCTTCGTATAAGTAGTTGATGTTTGTGCCTGCCTTACTATAGTACTACGATGGGCTCCTCGTTAGGGTCGACTGTTGGAAGAAAATGCATTGGATGTGATTTTGGCTAAGGAACACGCAATCTCAATGACGCACAATTGCAGGCCGCCTTTTATAAAGATGTCGTGTGCGAAGTCAAGACTTGAGAGAGGATTTGCAATGCTGCAGCTCGGCGCATAGACTGAGGTCCCATGGGTATAACGCTCGAATTCTATGCCACCTAATATGAGAAAATGTTCAACTCCTGTGCCCATTGCATAAGCCAAAGAGATTCATTTTCCGGGAGGAATGAGGCACCATGGTAGAACCAGCCCACAAAAATACTCTATTTCAATCCTTCGCATACATTAGGGACATTAAAAGAAACAAACCAACACCTAAATCACAAATCCCTCTCTCTTCAAACCCTATGATAACCGCCCTGGTTCTGCGAGTATCCTTGCTGTTGTGGCCATCCTTGCTGCACTCCGAAATCAAAGCCTCCTGAACTTAAAGGACCGTTATGTTGTGGTTGTGGTTCTTGATAGAAGTCAAAGCCGTTAGAGCCTCCTGAGATGTTGCGGCTGTTGCCTCCGTAGCCGCCTGAGTATGCGTTACCTGCGTTCGCGATCAAGCCGCCGTCGTTCCCCCCGTTCCATCTTGGAGGCATGGGGCTTCGAGGTTGAGGTGAGATGATTGATGCAGCGGGACTTCTGGCCATGTCTCTGTCGACTCCCATGCCAGCCTGGCTATTAAATCCATTACCAGGAGTTCCCATCCTGCCAGGAATCTCGTTTGCGGAGATATTTGTTGGGCCTTTTGCAACAGCTGGGACTAGTGCCTCGGTCTCAGCCTCGTGACGGTTACCTGCCCATCCTCCAAGCTCGTCTTCTCCCAAAGCGCTATTCTGTGCGAAACCACCAAGTCCCTTCTCGCGAAGCTCCTTCTGCTGACGGTAGGCATCTTCTCTTTCCTTTTCGACCTTGGCGTTGTACTCCTCACGTTCCTTACGGCCAGCTCGTCTTTGACGAATGCAGGCGAAGAGAGCCGCAGCAATAATGATAGCACCGGCGGCGCTTGATCCAGCATAGATGGCCATCTTTGTGGAAGATGGAAGTGATGTGAACTTTTCGGCCATAGACTCGCTGGTCGAGGTTGCGCTTGCTGCGGATGAGGATGAAGATGAAGATGAAGATGAAGATGAGGATGAGGACGAGGTTGATGTTGAGGTTGAGGTTGAGGATGATGTTCCGGATGAAGTTGTGTCAGGAATAACGCCTGTAACGAGGGTATTGTTGACAGTTGAGGTACCACTAAAGGGAATGTTAGAATGTGTAGGCAAGACGAAATGAAGTTAATACGTACGCAATAACCTTGATGCTTTGCCAGTCGCCAGTCTTATCCATCCATTCATATTCAGATCCAGTAGAGTAATCAGTAATCGCAGCTGACTTGACATACATGGTGTATGGTCCGGAATCATAATCAGTCTCTCCTCCCGCCCACTCAATGGTCCCTTTCGAGTTGGTTGGATCTCCACCAGCCCAAATACCAAGACGAATATTCATCGGGGTCTGAGGAAAGTTCTTTCCTCCATTTGCATCAGCATATGGCAAAGTCCTGACCAAGGCACTATCAATCCACCATTGTATTCGGTCTGCTGTCCAGTCGACGGTATAGTTGTGGAAGCTGCCTGTGGGATCCGAAACTCCGTAGTAGATGGCGCGATCATATGAGGTAGTATTGCCCTTGCCAAAGTAGTTTGTCTCGACCGAAGTGTTGTTGCCGCCAATAAATTCCCAGTCAACCTCGTCCAGATCGTCAGATTCGAGAACGATAGAAGAGATGATGCCAGTACCTGGCGCAGCCTTCATAATCACGGAAACGGAGCCAAAGAAAATATAGAACTGCGACTGGATGGTGGGAGAATCGCCCTGCTTGGACACGGTAAACTCGGCGCCATCTGAACCGTACGATATGGAACCAGCGGTGATGTTCCAAGCTTGAGCAACAGTAGTCGAGGAGTTGAAGACGAACTCATGGCTTATACCAAGAGCAGGATCATTGGGACATGTTGTGTTGGTGGGGTTGCAATCCGTCCATGTTTGGGCGAGCACAGGCGCAAGGAGAACAGAAGCTCCAACGACGAAGGAAAGTGGCGAGAATTGCATCGTGGTTTAAATGAATGTGATTGTTATATGTGGAAAAAAAATTAGGTTTGAGTTAATGAGTGACTTGCGTGCCAAAGACGCGTTGAGTTTTTGGTTTGGATGCAACTCTACTGAAGGAGTGGAATGTGTAGAAAACTACACAGCGAGGGGCGAAGGAGGTCGTCAACGGCTCTCTTTCTCTCTCTCTTTCTAGATGACGAGAAGAAGGAAGAGTTGAAGATGTTCGCTGGAGGGAGCGAGCCATATAGCATTTCCCCCAAAAGAGTGGAGGAAATGCGTGGTGGCCAATCATCTCGCTCAATTGGCCCAGATTAAAGGGGTGATAAGAAGGAAGAAGCTCCGTACTCGGTAGGAAGCTGCCACAAGAAGCCAAGCGCCGAGAAGACCGAACATTAATATTGAATTAATTTCAGAGGTTGCAGCACGAGCTTCGAAAAGCCTGCGATGGGAATAGGGAGAAAGAAAAACAAAAAAAGAAGAGAGAAAAAGGACGATAGAAAGTGTATCATACTAGGATCTGAAAATAACCAACGTCATGGTTCATCGCATAGTTTATCGCATGGTTCATCGCATGTCGGGATGACAGCTCCCATCTCACGAACATGTGGGATGAACCGTTTTACAGTACAGTACTCCGTACGTACTGTAAGATCCACGTTTAGCCCTTGCCTTATCTTCCATAGCTTAAATTTTAACGGGATGATGCTTAAAGGCTAACAATGCTACTGTAGATGCCAGCTGGACCCTAGAAGTGATGCATAACGGTATGCTTAAAACTTAAGAAGAAAGTCAAGCGACTACTCTGCGATCATTTCTTTACCTATGCAGTACGAAGTAAGTATATCGCACTGCTAGGTTCTAATTCTCTAAATCGGTTTCTCAAGTAATTTTCATCGAGACTTTGACCATGTCGCTTGATTGGCCGACAGCAAGTTCTATGCGCTCGGACTTTGAGCAGCACCGACTGTCCCATGTCCCATATCGCTTAGAGCTATTTGGAGAGCTTATCTACAAAGTCAGCTTGTCTTGACAGGCCCTAAAATGGCTCCTAAAACTTCGCATATTGCTTCCTGGAATGAGTTACTTGGATGCCTAGAGTGTGTAGGTGAGCTGGGGAAACTACTCAAGTGAGTTCTTCCCATCACTCAGTTACTTAAGTGAGTTTTAAAAGGTTAAGGGACTTGCTTAGATCAAGCGAGTACATCAAATCAAGAGAACGCATTGTAGGATGAATTAAATATCTAAAAGCCCTACTTACCAATAACTCCATCACAGTACCAAATTCAACAATCTACCCTTCTCTCCTTAGTTCTTCATCCCACTCATCAACCCAATTCTCTCCTCATCCCTCACGCCAACCAAACCTTCACTCCCTTCGCCTTCGCCTTCCCCTTCCCCATCCCCACCAAAACCAACGCCAATGCCAACATAACCACCAACACGTCTCCCCTCCTCCAGTTCCAAGGCCTCCTCGTCATCGTCAATAGAATCTCCACAAAACCTCTTCTGACAAGCCTGGATCGCTTTAATCAATCCTTGTCCTACAAGAATAGGCGGCAAGAAGATTATGAAGAATACGCCAGCGATGAGTGCATATTCTTGAATTGGGAATTTCTTAACTACGCGGGGACCCCAGAGATTCCTGACTAACATAAGCCAACACATTGCCCCAAATGAAGCCCAACATGCGATGATACCAAAGAAAGTCCACCACATTACTTGGGGAAGTGTCGATAGCGGACTCCACAAAGCGCAATAGATATTTCCTTGGATTAAAAGGGCAATGAGGAATAAAGTTATGAGGTTGCTGATGAAGAGGAAGGTGCCCACAACGAAGTTGTATGCTGATGAACGTTTTGCTTTTGGCTTCTGGGTAGTAGGCTGCGTATCTGGTGGATTGACCGACTGTGAAGATAGCTGGTATGGGGGAGGTTCTTCTTGTGCTGGGGCTTCAGAGGCGTGATTTGAGGCTGGAATCTCAGGCTGAGCGTGGCCAGCCTCATTGCTGGCATTATTGATGGGCGTGGGCGTTTGCTTGGAATATGCGTCTACAACTCCGGTGTGACCATGCGGATGAAGCCAGTCAAGGCGGCGGACAAGGCAGCGATGACGAAAGGACCAAACATCAAAATTATGTCGTCAGTCTCATGAAAAAAGAGAGCGTTATTGATGCATTCTGGACTATGTCGGATGTCCCGATATTCGGTAATCGTCACTGTAATAGTGTGGTTCTCCATCGCAACTGGAGTTGAAGATGTTGCTATAATGTTAAAATGCTATCGAGTTTGCGGGTTTGCAGTGCCGCGGTGCTTATTTAAGAGGTCTCGAATGCCCGTCGTGAGCTGACAAAATCTGTGCCTCACCTCAACCGTGCCACCGTAGGTTCAGCTAATGATTCCGCGAATCATGTATAAAACAAGGAGATTCCTTCCTAGACTTCGTACTTCCTTCACTGTGTAGACACTTGTGATGGCCTCGAAGACATTTTGCGATTTTACGTGTCGAGTCTTGCGACACACCTCAATTGACCGCGCATTCACTCTAAAACAAGAAAGACTCAGACCAGGTGCCAAAAAAAAATTTATCGGCATCAACATCCCAATCCCAGGTTCCATCCTTGTGGGATGATATTGTGATCGGAAAGACTTGAATGATTTGGACCAAGTTGATAATCAATATGTATAAGGAGTACACATCAGTCTTTCATCGCCAAGCTATTACTCGACTCCTCTGCAACAATACGTAGCAAATCCCTCGGGCTCCCGTTTGAAAATAGCTCAAGGGTAAAAGTAAGAGGAATGGAGGGGAAAGACGAAAAAAGGCATACCCTATCCCTCTAGCAACTTACCTACTCATCATCCCCTACCTCAAGCTTCTTGACCGGCGCTTCCTTCCTCGCAGCCGCCTCCGCATACTTCTCATTAGCCTCATTCAAAGCATCCCTATAAACCTTAACATGCTCGGGAACATCCTCAACTTCGTTATACGGACCCGGCACTGGCTGTCCAAACTGCTCGTATAGAGGCAAAACCCCAGTCCACACCCTTTGCGTAACACTCTTGTCGTTAAGATCAACCTTCTCATCATTCGGCACACCTTCGCGCACCTTTGCGCTCCCACTATCAATCCTCACTCGCAGGATCTGTGTCGATGCCATTTCCCCAGCGTTGGGAGGTACCCGGGTATTAGCCCAGCGTGACGGCACAACGGAGTTGGTGATGAGTTCCATAGCCCAGAGCTTTTCATCAATAGCTGTCACTAGCTCTGCATACCCAAATAAAACTGCGGAGCGATAATTGTAGTTGTGAGAGTTCGGAGTAAGGGTGAGGACAAGCCCATCGACTTTAGAGGCTGCGATGCATACAGGTAGACCTTTGTTCGGGCCAGACTTCCGAGCCAGGTTCATGATGCGAGAAGAGACATAGCCGTGCAGGTAGCAGTCGAGCAGATCACCTAGACCTGCGCTGGGTCGGTCAAAGGAACCCATCTGCCCGATTAGGGGAAGGATTACAGGGAATGGGTCATCGGGGTGTGGTTGGAAGGAGACATGGAGGACGGGGGAGGTATTGATTATAGTGTGGATTGTCGTGAGGGAATAGACAGCTAGATATCATATAAGTAATAGCAGTGAAGCTCCCGAGGAAGACTAAATACCTTGATGCTTGTATCTATTGACGGAGTTCCTGTCACCCTTGGGATATTGGAGGTCGTATCGAGGCATGGTGATGTCGTCGGATAGAAATTTGCTTAGTCTCTCGATCTGGATAATCCAACTGCACCAGAGAACAGGGGGAAAGAGAGATATCAGCCATATTGGAATGCTACTCTAGCTTTGATATAAAACCTTTCGGATTGGAGGATGGTGATGAAGGCTAACGGTTGTCGTCTCGTCGCGTCGTCGCATGGACTTCCTATATCGAGCTAACCTTCAACCCCCCCACCATCAAAACCACCACTTCGATATCGACATAGCTTGATTGCTCTTATCATTCTGGATTCAAGCACAAGATAGGAAATCTCACCCGCAGCCACTCATTCCAATTCTTTCAAGCCTCCAAGTAGATGCGCCGTGACCCAAGGCCTCCAACCTCCAGTTTGTACTTCAACCATCAAAACGTCAAGAAGGCAAAATGCCACCTTTGCTAGAGATCGCTTGCTTCAACCCTAAATCTGCTCGCATAGCAGCAACCGCAGGTGCAGATCGCATTGAATTCTGTGCGGATGGCTCAGTCGGAGGAATTACACCATCTCTCACAGACTTCATCGCATTGAAACAAGAAATCAGTATCCCTATTTATGTTATGATACGTCCAAGAGGAGGCAACTTTGTCTATACGGACGAGGAATTCAAGCAGATGAAAGATAGTATCATTGCTTTCCGTGAAGCATCTGCTGATGGATTAGTATTAGGCGTCTTGAATGCCGAGGGAAAAGTAGACGTGGAGAGATGTAGGGAGTTAGTTCGTCTGGCTGATCCACGGAAATGTACTTTTCATCGAGCTTTTGATGAGATAACAGGATCATGGGAGGAAGCAAGATTGGATGTCGAAGAATGTGGATTTAGTACAATTTTGACCAGCGCCGGCAAGCCAACCGCACTTCTTGGAAGTGAACAACTTAAGTCCATGGTCGCTTATCATGCACCTCCAGACATTATTGTAGGAGGCGGAGTCCGAAGCGGACACTTGAAGGATTTGCATGACAAGCTACAGGCGAGTTGGTATCACTCAAGTGCCATTGTTGACGGAGGTGATACTGCAAGCGCGGAGGAGGTAAAGGCTTTGGGAGAGGCTTTGGGTAAATAGAGATGAGAAGGTCTTTCGGGTCCTTCAAATCAAGGAACTCAAATCGCTTGACTTGAATACCCCAAAGGCCTAACTAATCACTTGGTCCGAGTAACTCACTCATATTGCCTCCATGAGTAGCTCAAACCCTACAGACTCGCTAGGTAAAGCTCCTTGACAGTACCTAGTAAAGAAAGAAAAGGACTAGAAGTCCATAGGAATAATTAAAATAGAAAACAATCTACACAGGTTATCAACTAGACATCTTGCGGGATCAGAACACCCAGTACATCTAACTGCTCCATCTCTTCAAACTAATCAATAATTGATCATTCAGTGCCCTAAGTGAAGATCAAAGTTTCCATTTCTCAAAGCAACCTAGAACTCAATATTCCACATTACAACAACCATCTCAGTCATTAAACAACACTTTCAGCCGCAATCATCATACAAAAGATGTGCTTTAACATCAAAACTCAACATTTCGAACGATCTCACAGCGAATTTCCTCCATTTCCCAACCACTAAACCAAGAACAATTCCAACCAAGCACATATATACCCCACTATTGAATGTTTCTTGGCCACCTGATCAATCTCGTATCCGTCTTTTAGAACGACCGTACTCGAACCCCCCATCTTTGTGGCAACCAATTCATTGTACGAGAAAGTTGGAAGTTTCAACTTCTGCTTCCGAAGTACCTTTCTATACTATCATCTGACCTCGTGTTCTTGCTTCTATGGTTCGAGCTAATTCGTTAGAATGCGGTAATTGCCACAAGAATCAGGTAGCATCGTAGGCAGCAATCAACACGAGCTTTTTCATTCTCCAGCTGATCATTTGTCAAGTTCTCCAATGAGTATGAATCAGTTGGTAGAAATTCATGAGATCATTTTGTGTTGGCTACTTGGGTATGGAGCAGCATGACCATATCAACAAGAGCAAGTACAGCATCAGAAATGGGGGAAAACTTGTGGTTGCAATTAATTCTGCTAATGGTCTAAATAATTATTACGCCCTCAACCTTCAACAGCAGGATAGCTTCAGGCGAGCAACATTGGAAAGTATGTACTGAGAAATTATCTGAACAATATGAGCAAAGTGTGCGACAACAATCAACAACTGATCTATCAAAAGAAGCAAAAGCAAATACGATGACCATACCATGACCGTGATTCGTCCCAAAATGAATGTCCTTTTTACTCCACGTCCTGATCCTTCGTTCGCATCATTAAGTATAATCGATCTGAATTATTTCTTGTAATTACAAGAGCATGGCAAGACCGGCAGCAGCCATGACACCAAAGCCAGCCTCTCGCTTGATAGCAGCGGCTGAGAATACGACAGGTCCGCTTGTGGTTGGGCTGATTGGGGTGTTGGTAGCCGATGTTGGGGTGGTAGCCAGCTTGGCCCCAGCGGCTGTTGGTGTGGTGGGAGTGCCCGAGATAATTTGAGTGTGGATTCCAACAGGAGCAGTTGTGACACTGATGACAGGAATTGTTGCATATCCAGAGGTAGATTGGACGATTGTGGTACCACCTGTAATGATTGTAGTGGGAGCTAATGAAGTCAGCATTTGAACTTCAAAAACTTGTGGGAATGTTGCTTACTTGGGCAATATGAAGTGGTGTACGTAGTGTACGTAGTAAGGGTCGGGGTTGGAGGAGTCGATGTGTAAGTGATGGTGCAAGGGCAGTCTGCTGCAAGTCAGCAATCATAATTGAGAACCTGGATAGAATCTTACCAGTAACAGTAATTGTAGCAGACGATGTCGAAACGGTAATCGTCTTGTTGTTGTGTGGCAGTACGATGGTAGTTGGGACTGGACAGTAAGTTGTGTACACACTGACAACCTCGGTTGTATAGACTGGATATGAAAGAGTGTAAGTCTTGTTAGATGGAGGTGTTGGGTGCACATAGGTAGTGGTTGTGTTGGTAATTGGGTATATCGTTGACTTGGCGGGTGGAACTACATGAGTGGTTGTTTCATTCTTGGAAATTGGGTATGTGGGCTGGGCAGGTGTGGTGGTGGGAACGCTGTAGGTACTCCAGCTCTTGATCGGCTTTGAATACGTGCATGGACAATCTGAAAAATCAGCTTCTCCTCGTGTATAAGAGATCCCAAACTTACCGGTGATAGTCAAAGTCGTAGCCTCAGTGACAGTGTATGTCTTTGTTCCAAGAGAGAAGGTGGTAGGGCTGGGGCAGACTGTGGTGTACACATCAGTGGTGAGGGTGGTGTAAGTGGTGACCTGGGAAGAAGTGTATTTCGTAGTAGAAGAGGAGACCTCAGAATGCGAGTGGCTGGACTTTGTTCCAGTCGGTCCTGTGGGGTAGGGTGGTATAACTGGTGTAGTGGTGCTCGAGATAACTGGCTTGGAGTACGTGCAGGGGCAGTCTGGAAACGTTAGCAAGTCGTCGCCTGCAATAGTAAATCCGATGGGGTTTACCTGTGATAGTGAGGGTGGTGGGCTCAGTGACCGTGTAGGTCTTGGTACCCATGGAGAAAGTGGTCGAACTTGGGCATACGGTGGTGTAAATATCCGTAGTCCTGGATCCGTCAGTTGCAAACCCATAGCAAGCAAGGACGTCGGCCCAAGCTAGTTCCTCTACTCTTTGTAACTCGAAAAGAACCATCACCAGAAGAGGAAGAGGAAATGGGTACGGGGGAACAACGCGGAGAAGATGGACAAGATGAGGGTGTGTGTGTAGATGAATGGGGAGTATGAGGGGGCGAGTGTGATGCTGGTGAAGACAAAAAAAAAACCTATTGCATTACTTACAATGTGGTGTAGATGATGGTCTCAGTGCTATTAGACCAGGCGTGACCACGCCAGGCAGTAGCCAATCCGAAGACGATGGGAAGAGCCTGGAAGGACTTCATTTTGAACGAAGGAAGTTGTGGTTGTGGTCCTGGTCCTTAACGACAGTGAGTTGTAGATGATATCGAGAAGACTTCAATGATGAAGTCAAAGGACGAAGAAGGGAGGGAGCAGGACCAACGAGTGTGATGTTGTGGGTTGTGATGTGGTATGAAAGAAGAAGGATTTGAGTGGGATACGAAGATTTAAGTACATACACAGGCAGCCCACGCCTCAGTCGTACACAATACGGGCAGGGCAGGAACTGAGGTGAAGTGTTGACATGACTTGAGGCTTAACAGGCAGGTACGAGTTTCTGGCCACCGCTCCCTCCGTACCCCGTTGATTGTCGACCGTTGAAGTAAAGTAGATGGTAGTAAACCGTAAACAGTAGACCGTAACATTGTAGGAGCTGGCTCACATCTCACTCTTCCCAACCAATCCTGTGTCATCGTAAGTTCTATTTTGAGCTCCACCAGCCCAGACACGAGGGAGGCTTTTTTTTTTTCCACTTTAAAAAGTATGACAATACAGCTTATTTTGCCATCTTGCTGCTGTCTTGTCCTCGGAAAAGCCAAGAAAAGCCAGGCGGCGGCACTTGCGCCGATCCTGTTTAAATAGTATGCTCGTTGCTTAATATGCTTAAAAGACTGGGGAAACTCGTTCGCATTGGGAGACACCCTCATCGTAAATCATCCCCAAAAAGGCTTTCTCATCCATACCTATGTCGTCAACTAATCAGACACGGGGTAATAATGTTTTAATCTCAACTTGATAGTCCATACGCCCCCGTCTACGGATCGCGATGTCATTTCATGCCTTCGAGATGCAACATGTCGAGTGAGCAGTTCTGTATACGTATGATTGCATTCCCACCACACCTCACCTCACCTCCCCCCAATCGCTCACATGTCATTAGAGTTGTTCTCCAGAGAAGCGCCAGTCAAGCTAACAGCGCTTGTGGGTACTGCTGTAAGCGTGCGGCGACTGCGACTGGCCAGCCAAGATAAGATAGATAGATAGATGCCTGCGATACGAGACAACCTTTAGTTACATCGTGATTTTCACGTCTTGCTCCCAACAATTAATTCTATTCTAAAAACGAAACTTGAATGCTGGAGATTTTGGAGAACAGAAAGTTATGATATTTAGCAAGACTGGATTCCATGCGCGACCTTTAGCACCAGCCTGCGAGAGCAGACAACTTGTCTTCCTCCGAAATAACTTGAAAGTTGGGAAGTATATCGCATATCGGTCCGTATCCTGCATAAGCAGACGAACAAGATGGGATACGAGTGCCAACAACACGCCATGAGCTTACTGTTTATTGTAACACGAACTCCCCAGCCTTCCATTCGAGTACGGACGATCAAATTCTATCACTCCTGTAGAATAATGATGCAGAACTGAGCATCGGCCACTGCCGCCAGCCACTCCAATACTATTGCTATCCAGTCCAGTGACCGGCGGGCTGTTGAAAACATCTTAGGTAATATGATAGATGATAGACTTGTCAATGGACTCCTGGTATTTATAAAGCCTGGGGAGAAACGCTACATCAGAAACGTCAACTACCTTCTCTAGCCGACACTGATCCGCAGCTCCAGAGCTTTTTTGTTTGTCCCTTGTTCAGATTCATATCTTTATGCCCATATTATATGTGTGTGCTTGAGAACATATGCAGACGTAGAAGGAATACACCAGTACGAATAGGCATTTCTTGAGTCAATGGCAAATTACTTGATTCAGAGAAAGGTAAAGTAAAGGATTGCCAACGCTTGTAGCCAAGCACGAAACTCAACCGCTACTTCGCATGAACCCCGCCGTAGTTTGTACTGCAAGAGACGGAAGGGAATATCGACGTTTGAGTTCCCTCATCAGCGAGCATCGGAGAGATGGAGATGTTGGGGTTCTGGGAAGGGAGCGGTGGAGATGTTTTCAAGCCATTCTCCAGAACTGCTGCTGCAGTGACTTCCAGGTTACTTTCTCAGCACTCACGTTTTGCTGACAGTCAGTTTTGAGTCATGCATAAAATAAAGCAAAGCTACTGCAGGCTCAGCACAATTTTCTTGGTTCCACTTATGAAAGCATGACAGGAAAACTCTTCAAAGCCGTTCAAAACATCATTGGTCTTGGTTGTCGCCCCGCCCCTCCGACGGCAAGCTCCTCTCTCGCCAGCCATCTCTCTCTCTGTCAGTGTCCACAAGGTTTTATTTGCAAGGACCAGACCAAATTTTAGCAAGACAAAAAAAAAAAACCTTGTGCTGAATTATTATCTTTCCGTTGCGCTATATAATGCTGTCGCTATGGTGATGGTAATATATGCCCAAAGCACGAGAGATTTAGATTCAAATTATTATTCATGCAATAAAATTGTTGAGTCAAAGTTTTGCGGGCAGAGGAAGCACCCCGCGCGAAGGAAGGGCACCCGCACCGTACCGCAACGGACGGGAGGGGGAGTCTCAGCGCGCAGAATGCAGATGGGCGATCGAGATGATTCTGATCAGAGTCTTCACCAGACTCCACAACTACGGAGGGTTATGGTAGCGTATGTGGAATCTATTACTTGAAACTTCCCTCTTTCAACACAACCAACTCCAAGAATTCTTCCTAGCGTCCACGGCCATCGATCTCGCCGTGAAGAAGCCGGCAGGCAAACAATTCCTTCTGGGGACGGACCGTGAAGACTTTTTTTTTTGCAAGTTCGCGATTACAGTTGTTCCACATACAAGCGAAAAAGTGGATAAGTGCGATTGGCTTGCGCCGGAAAATTCAGCCGGGTTCCGCTGCTGGGGGATCTCTAAACCCGTCAGCCTGAATCTCGTTCTTCTGGGGCTTGGAAGTTTGGAAGTTTGGAACAGTGCGGATCAAAAAGGCTTGGCCAACGATCAAAGCAACCTACGTAATACAGTAATACTTCGTTCTTACGGTTCGTCTACTAAAGCATCCTGCAATAATCAAGTCGTTCAGTTGAACCTCGAGCTTCACTCTGTTGTGCAGACCAAGTCTGACTGGATCTAACTGATAATTTCACACCGTACAATGAATGGCCTTGGCTCATGCGTTGTACAGTACAGTACAGTACCCGACCTACACGGTGTACTACAATCGTGGCACTCAACAACTCGCAATTCGTACCTTGGCTTAGGTAATGTTCTCTAGCTTCTCTCAATCTCGAGAACAGCCCTATTTCCCTGTCTCGTGGTGGTCTGGTGTGTGCCATTCGGCTGTACCTGAAGCCAATGCAAGGGGAGACATTTTGAATCGATCTCATTCGATAATACCACACAAGCCCCTCTTTGCGCACCCAATGATGTCCATCGGAAAAGGAACTTTCTTTTCGAGCCTTTTGATGACTCGGCCTGAGAAACAGCGCAACAGAACAAGTACTGAGTTGACCAACTCTTAACGGACAAGGCTCCTGTGGCTCGAGACGTCCTTAATTTCTCATGCCAGCTTTCGGTCAAGGTCAAGGTCAAGGTCAAGGTCAAGGAAGTCGTCTGCGCAGGTCGTCGGACTGAGCGCAGCAGGGGAACTATCCCTCTGATTCCACTCTGCTCCCGGTCACTCACCCGAACCTTGGACCTCGGGGACTCAAATAAGATAATTCTTGATGAAAACACCTGGGTACATTTCTGCAGGACGGCCAAAGTGTGATGGCAGCTGCGGGCCATGCGATTTGTTTTCATCACCCTTTTAATTTTCTACTTCGTGACGGCGTGCTTCTTAGAAGAAGGCAGGTTGCAATTCGCAAACAAAGGTCTCTCAAGTCTCGCTGTCGGGTTTTATGTGCAAGGTAGGTAGCGATGAGGTAGGGTATTCCCTGGGTAACCCCAAGACTCGCAGGTCTCGCAAGTGCTGACGACGAAGGAGGTATTTTCGTCATCCTCAGCTGCTAGAAATAAATTATATACTAGGTGCAGTAGTAGCACAGTGTGCAGCAAAAATACTTATCGTTGCGATAATAGAAATCAGTCCACGCCGCACATGCTCAAAAATATCGAGATATCAATAGCTTTCAACAGATGCAGCGGCTGCAGAAGCGTTGATTCGGAGGGAAGCACATGCGAATAATCATCAATCGACATTTCCAAGAATTCCAACCGCGTGGATCATGAGCAAACTTAGCAGACCCGTTGGGCAAATTCCGCCCGGTCCATCTGCCGCATCTCATATTATTGGATCAGCTGGGAGCGTTTTGTCTCCACACCTCCATCAGACAATGGAATTTATGGAACAGGGACACCCGCCCTACCATTTGATGGAACACATGGCGGCCCGTTAAGGCACAGGTACCGAACTCTCGTGCATCCAATTATATCCTCAGCGCATTTCCTTGTTTCTAACCGAGAAGTTCTTCCCTAGTCTCGACTCCCTATTGGGGCTACCTTGCTTTGTTTGGCGAAACAAAAGCTCCGTTACGCAAAGACTGTGGTTCCTGGTCTTTCACAGCTCTCACACAAGGGGGGGGCCAAGCTAAGTGGGAAGCACAAACTCTTTCCAACTGTTACTAAATTACTACACAGTAAGTACTCCGGACGTCGAATCGGAAAACAATAATGGGCCCTTAAAGCGCCTTGTTGGTGAGGCCTAGACGGCCACACATCCCTTTCACATCCTGGAACTTGCAAAGCCTGCAAAAGCCTCTTTGACCAAGGTGGAGGGGTAGTGGAGCACAGCCGAGTGTAGTAGTAGTAGTAGAGTCAGCCGAAATCGTTGGCCTCCTGCCGTGTCAGTTTGTCTCTACTTACTTACTTATATCATGCGTCTCCCTTCCGCTTCCGATCTTGTTCTTCAACCATATACAATCCCTTGAAGGTCATCGATTTTCGCGGCAACGCTTCGTTCCACCACTCCTTAACAACCGATCTGTGATCGCTTCAGTCCTTACGCTCAGCCTCTTCAATACACCGGAGTTGCCAGCTAGCCCATACC
The DNA here is from genome assembly GCA_022190145.1 of Pezicula rhizophila. Classification (NCBI taxonomy): domain Eukaryota; kingdom Fungi; phylum Ascomycota; class Leotiomycetes; order Helotiales; family Dermateaceae; genus Pezicula; species Pezicula rhizophila. The sequence continues at coordinate 26,711 of JAJONI010000231.1, forward strand.
TACCTGTCCGCGACAGTCCACCACAACGAATTACTACTACAGTATCAAACGTCACTACGACATCAAAACGCAGCATTTACTGCACAGTCTAGACGACTCATATTTAACACAATACGATCAACAGTCTTTGCAACAAGCAACTCGTACGATCAACCAACTTGATATAGCCGTCTCACGTGCTCGTCCAACAACAATCATTCACTACTAAACAACAAGCTTGTTTATAAACTTCTCCAAGATGCAATTCACCAGAACTATTCTCCTCGCAGCCTCTGCGCTCGCCTCTGTGGTCTCTGCTGCCAATGTTGTTCATTTCCAGAACCAGGATTCCACTACCCGCACTATCTACTTCGCCAATAACCCAGGAATGGAGAATATCGATGCCATCACCATCTCCGGCCTCAACACCATCAAGAATGTTACCTTCCCATCTGGATGGACCGGAAACTTCTACTCCGTCTCTGAGGGTGCTGCAAACACCACCGGTATGCTGGGTGAGGTTATGTTCAACGGTTACGCTGATGCCACATACTTTGATGTCTCCGCTATTGTCAACCCCGATGACAACAATGGCGTCAAGATCCTCAAGCCTTTGAGCCAGGACACCCCTCTTTCTGGATGCCAGTCCTACCCATGTGCAAACGCGTACAACAACGCCGACGATGTTGCCACACTCAGCACCAGTGACTCCGAGCTCATCTGCTTGTTAGGCACACTCACGACCAGTAAGCGGTCCATCCGTCAAAAACGCTTCACACACGACTTCGTTACCGAGCGTGATTTTTAAATACCCCCTTCAACTTGATTTCAACCTTTTTCGCAAAGAGTTTTATCAGCGTAGCGCTGCTCTCGGCCAGCTGCACAACGATAGCCTCATGACTTTACGGACGGAATTATAAAAGGACTGGGATAAACAGGACATGGGAGTTTCAAGAGAGCTGGCTGTGCACAACTGGTCTCTGGATGGGATGGGTGGATATACCTCAAATGTCTCCTTGGAGCTCCGCTCCACTTGCATTCGTTTGTATAAAACTTACATTTCTACTGTATATACTTTTGGGATAAAAGATGTTGGGGTATAGATTCGGGATGGTATACCTAGGACGGGCAAATAAACAACCGTTCAGACGATCATTGGCTTTTATCTTTTACTTGTGCATCTGGTCAGTGAAAAAAAAACATCATACCCTACTAGAGTAACTCAAGTTGGCTAGCTATTTATTGTCTTCGAGCCGACTTGAACTTATCGCACAAAATTAAGTCTTCTAGTGTAGAAACTCGAAGCAATGCCATGTCGTCAAAATTGAAGTAGACCTACTGTCTCAGCCAAGAAGGATGTCCTCGACTTCAGACGAACGATACCAACAAACAAACGAACGAACGAACGGGATGTCACATATCTCGTTTCGTTTCATCTCGGTACCACGCCAGCACGTCCGATGTCCACGCCTTTTGCTGTGCCCTCCCGACTCCGACCCCAAACCCCAACGAACACCTGATGTTTCATGAAACCAAAAATCCCGATAACTTTATTTTGACGTCTTTTTGTTTCTTGTTTCTGGAGATACGACTGTAGGGGGGGAACGGCTAGATTTGGTGGTGGGCTGCTGTGCTTTCCTTGCCTTGGGGGTTTGGAATTATGTGAGGGCGGAGAAGGAGGGAGAAGGAGGAGGAAGGAGGGAGGGGAGGGAGAGGATGGAGGGAGAGGGGAAGGAGGGCAAGAAGGGGAGAGAGAGTATTGGGATTGAGGGAGAGGGAGGACGGATGTGAGGAGGGAGGAGATGTAAGGGATAAGGTTGGGATGAATGCGGGGAGATGAAAGTTTATTTGCACGTTTCAGATTTTTGATTTTTGATTTTTTGAGTTTTGGGGGAGGGCGGGAAAGTAGGTGGAGGTATGGAGGGATGGTTGAGGGGGGATTTTACAGGGAGAAAAAAAAAGGAAGGTATGAAGCGATTACATATTCACTTACTGTACTTAATTTGTGGTTGTAAGGGGGGCTAACTTCTAGATTTATTTATCGCTAGTATGGAGACTAAAACTTAATTAGCTTTTCTCTACAAATCTGATTACCCTTTAGATTGTCTGTATGTGTATTAGCGAGTAGAGGGTAGATTTATTTCTGGAGTCTTCCGTTCTAGAATTTTGGTACCTGCAAGGCGGTAAAGAATAAAGATGGTTAAGAATAGTATTATTCTTGTAGTCTAGGTCCTTGTCTCTGTTCTTTCATGAATAGTTATTTTTAGGAGGATTACTATATATATAAGGTTCTTTATTTGAGTACTTTGAGGGTGCCGAATAGTGGTATTACTAATATAGAGGGGATCTATTCTAGGAGGCCACTTAGCTTAAGGAGGTGGGAGCGATGTGTCCCGCGCTACACAATACAAGTTTTAACAAGTACCTGGGTTAAATGAAGTGGGTTACTCAAGTAAACAACTGGGGAGTGCTCTACCCAAATTAAGCAAGTCAATTAATTAAGTGGTTTATATTTTATGCTCCAATGTAACTGTTGTTTTGGACTCTTAGATATTGTATATAGTTCTATAGTAGAACCTAATTATACAGCATACGTCTCAATTTCTATCTAATAGCGACCCGAGACATCTGTCATAATTAACAGCTTCGACTAGGGAATTTTTCTTTTATACTTGTACAAACCGCCATAGTAACTGAGCTCTAGTATAGATGACCAGAAGATTAAGTGATATAAATGGATGGAATTGAGATTTTCTCTAGTTGCAGATGTATTGGTCTTTTTTGTATCGGTCTTCGGGATGTTAATGTTTCTATGACTCGCTATTAGCGAATCTGAAGTTAACTTTGTCTATGGAGCGACGAGCATTGCATTGAGATACTTAACCAAGCATTACTGAACATCACTCTGTCCTCCATAGTAGACTTTGCTTGGTGGAATGCAAACGACATACAGGTGAAACAATGGAAAGCCATAAACGTTCACAGCTCCTCAAAACCTCTGAATCTGGTACTACCATACTTTATCAGCTTATTTTTGAGTTTGCAAATTATCAGACTCTTTAAAGAATGACTTGACTTTTTAAAGGATGAATTGATTGCAGAATGAAGTGAGGTCTAAAGAGGGTATATATACATAAAACGTAGGCTAAACACATGTCCAAAATTCACCTGACTTCCGGCTAACGCAAATTCTAGCCCTTGGCGTTTCGGCTGTTGATGGAGGTTTTATTCTGTTGATTACTACGTCGACTGGAAGTGCAACGTTTGAGAAGCTCGCTTCTGGCGGTTATCTAGGTGAAGAGAATATACCGGAGGAACTGAAGGAATTGAAGGTCCGTTTTGGAAAGTTGGCTGGTGTGGAAAAGGGAGCCGTCGTTAGGCGAGCAGGGTTTGGGACCGAGGAGGAGACTGTGCCTTTGGTTAAGGGGGGGGTGTATGTATATGGTACTAACTGTATGACTTGATGATAATTTGAGTATTCGTGATCCTTCATGATGCTTTCCTTTCAGATCGCTTCATATCATAGAAGAAAATTACTCTCTTCGCTTACTTATAGTGTAAGGCTTTGGGCGCAATGCTATTTGCATTGATATGACTGTGAAAGTGTATGAAAGTAGACTTGCTTCAACTCCTAATAGTTTTATAAACTCGATAGCCATGAATTCTTCCACTCAAAGGTAAAAATTTGAAAGACATGAGGCAAAAGGTTTATCAACTTCAACTTCAGACTCAATGAGTAGAAATTATCAACGACTGTAGCTTGTTATCACATTTATGCTTTAAATCCACTTAAATTTGATAGAGATAACCATATCATATGTACCTTCGCCCCAGCGCCTTCCCAATGAGGAAGTGCGACCAAAAGTAAACAAACCATCCTCGCTTATTCTCACCAACCTCCAAAACAATTAAAAAAAAAAGAAACCAAAAAAGGGAAAAAACAGCAAAACTGTAGACACAGAAACCAGGCAAACTGATTTTTTGTATTTGGCGGTAACCTCTTAAGAGGAGCTTCTGAAGCTTTGCTTTTACTACACATGGCAACTTAACCAAACCAAATTTTTGGTGTTAGTTATTTGAGTGCAACTGTAATATGGGATGTCAAAGATCCTTACAGGTGCTAGCTCTCGGTTTAGCGACGGAGGGAATTCATCTATTGGGATTTATATAGCCATAATCCACTAGCGGAAATTTCAAAATCATGTGCCATTTACTGCTTGAATAGGTAATACCAGTTAGATGATAGGGGTGAAATTTTTAAGCGAGATAATGTGAAAATGAGTATTTAAAAACTAAGGTATATAATTGTGATATCACTCTCGAACCTGTATTTACCTTTCCTCT
>JAJONI010000232.1:3358-30945 GCA_022190145.1 Pezicula rhizophila
TTATCAGAGGTGTGTGCGTGATAAATGGACTTGGGAGCGTGAATATGCCTATGCCTGCTTCTGAAGCTTCAAGCACTTTCGTCGTGTGAAAGTCATAAGCTCGCTGTTGCTCTGCTACAGACTTGTCACACGGTGGAGGAGCACAATTTGAAATCCTCTCGATGGGGTCATAAGCCAACTGAGATCGAGGTCGGTGGAGATAGACTTTCAACCTAGGTATCTTCAGTCAAGCTCTTGAGCCCGTCGTCCGGCGAGGATTGTTGTGCTCTTGAAGGTTTACTACTTACGTATTACAGAGCATATAAGCCTGAAACAGGATCTCATCTACCTTTCCCAGATCCTCAACGGCCAGCTGCTTCTTCTTTGGTAGGTACAATGCCCAATTCATCAAACTTGCGTCGGCACTGATGACTTTAGGATCAAATGGCTCACTCGGTTCTGTTCCTAACGCTAAGACCGCGCCGATGATGTGACCTAAATCGATCAAATATGCGAAGGAGGAGAACATGAGTTCATCTACCGTAAATTCGCGGGTATTGTATTCCTCCAACGTCCGAGGCTGCGGGATCACCTATTACTTGTCAGTCTTGATCTAATAGGTTATATAAAAATCAGACTTACTCCGGAATGATAGTCAGCCTCCTCACATGGCAGATCAACATCTGTCTCTATGTCATATAAAAAGAATGTCAAGCAATGCCGTATCCCAGCAAAGGTTCCGTCCGTTACATAAAGAAGCCACCAGGTCCTCCTCCAGCTCTCCTCTAATACCGAACAACCTTCCCCATTCGCTGTTGCAAATTTTTTTGATTGCATATTGATCTTGAGGGCTACCTGAACCGCGCGATCCAGGATTTTGCGTGCATGTACGAACTGATTAGAAGCATGCACGGTGATGGCGAAAATTAGGAGTGCCTGGACTGTAAACCCTGTTGCGAGTAGATTGTCAGACGAAAGTGTGCTCTCCGCACGAGCCCGTTGGATGTCCTTCGCTGCATTTGTCGCGAATAGCGACCCGACAAATTCCATCACCGGTAAAAGATGTTGTAGAGAGGTTTTGTTGGTCTCCAGTCGTTGATTCAAGAATTGGCGTGGAAGAACAATCGGATGGGCATCGTGGAAGGAGGTGTAATAAAGATCCAGAAATTTCGACAGATTGCCTGGTTCTGAAGTTACACTAGATGGGGTGCTATGGGCGTTGACTGGACTCTGCCCCGAGCTGGAGCTGCTGTTGGCAGCGAAGCCAGACAAAGCACCATTACCCCCTGATCTGGACTGGCAATTTACTCCTTGATGAGGTCCGTCCGCCCCGGATTGCCCATCGTCCCTCAGAAGTTGCTGACGCGTTTCCGCTTTTCGTCCTCGCCGAGACGGTGTGTACTTGCAGGATCGGCCAGTTTCGCGACATGGTGAGCAAACGGGTAGGCTTGCATCACATTTGGTATGCCGGACGCGGCATGGAATGCAAGCCAGGGAGACACGGCTCTTGGCTCGAGTAGGTGGGTGATGATCAGATAAACACGGCAGATCTAACGGATCAGACTGGGAAGTCCTTGAAAATGAATCAATTGGTTCATCGAAATCGGAAAATAAGATGCCATAGTCCTCCAAGCCATCAATTTGAAGCGGACCAAAGGCATCGGCGATTGAATCATGATGTATTGCGTTACAGCTTGGTTCGTCCATTCTTATCTGCTGAACAACATAAAATTGTGCGTGGTTGTCGTTGTAGTCAGTCGTCTATCGAGGATGCCAAAATTTACATCGGAGAACCTAACTACGAAGGGAAGGTATAGTATGGGATGGCCCCAGCCCTAGGGGGAATTTCTACACCGCTTCACCTAACTAAGCAGGCGGTGTCTCCTTTTAAGCTTCTTCTCTTGCACTCCCCCTAGTTCTGCTAGCTTTATCTTTCACTTTCCTTCCTTTTCGTATAAGGTTTACTGTCAGGAACTGCTTTTTATTTCTTTTATAAAAATAATTACTACTAACCTCCTTATATCTATATTATATCTATATTATTACCCTACTAAAAATCTGCTTCCCTAGTTCTAGTTGCTATTTAGAAGTTATATAAAGCTAGAAGCCTTGTTATGCTAGCACTATAGAGTGTGTTCGGAAAGCGACATTGACATGCACTTATAAGAAGGGTGGCCTTGAGGGAAGGGTGTTGTTGCTATAGGCGCTAACCAATGCCTAAGCGAAGCTAGTCTCGCTTAGCACATGGTCGCCACTGCTGTTTCTCTGTTTCTCGACCACTTTAATAATTTCCCAAAATCTCAACACTAGAAAAATCTATCAGTCTCTGGAATTTGATGCTTGGGCGTTTGAGTGAAGTACATAACCATATAATTGCCGGTTTCAGGGTCCTGATACATTCTCTGAGGAATATCCGGAATTCCTCGGGCCTCGTCTTGCGTGATGAAGAGGTCGAGAGCTTTAAATTAATCAATATCGGCTTGTCACTTGCTGCAAGGCATTGGTGCTCACGCAACGATATATCATCCCGAGCAGTATCCAGCGTCGATGTCCTAGGTCCCACATAAATTGGGTCCTCCTCATTCCACATCCTTATGGTTGTATTACCCGTGTTTCGCTTAGGGGAAGGGGGGACTGATCACATGACTATGCTACTTACACACTTTAGTATTTAACATATATAATAGATATAAGATAGGCCAAATATTAATATTGAAGTGAACTCAGACGAAATGTAAAGCTATAACATAACTATCGCATATTAAAAGACCTAACCCTAATCCCTAAGTCTGTCCTCGCTTAATACATGGAATGAGCTTCACCTTGCATATCCTGAGCGTAGAAATAAGAAAAACTCAGCTCACTAGCACATTTAATGTAATTTCAAGAAAAGTTATATTCATGTGGGGTGACGTATGACATGACTGTTATAGCTTGTTGCTCTTATAATCCTTGTATAGCGCCGAGAACGACGAGTCCCTTGATAGGAGCGCCTGCGGAGAATCAAACTCAACAAGCCTACCTGCATCAAGTACGGCGATACGATCGCTATTAAGAATAGTCTCAAGCCGATGGGTTACAACTACGACTGTATACGTGGAGAACTCGTCTCTGATAACACGCTGTATCAGTGTATCCGTTGCCCTGTCGATGTTGCTCGTTGCCTCATCAAGCAAAAGTACGCCGCCTGGGGTCGGGAGCTCGGTACTGATTATACTTTGCTTCTTCCTCAATATCGTTCTGGCTAGACTGAAAAGCTGTTTCTGACCTTGAGATAGTGAATCTGAAGTAACGGTTGCGTTCAGGCCTCCTCGCTTCTCTAATAGTTGCCATAAATAGACCTTCGAAAGAGCCATAGTCATCTGTTCGTCACTATAGTAAGACTGTGGATCCAGATTAAAACGAACAGTGTGCTGAACTAGAAACGGATCTTGCGGAATTGCAAGTAAGCGTTTGCGAATAGTTTGATGATGGAGACAGGCAAGATCGACACCGTCGATAATAATAGAGCCATTTGAGGGTTCTAATAGACGCAATAAAGCTGACAGTAGCGAGCTCTTTCCACTACCACTTCTCCCACATATTCCAATCTTTTCTCGTGGCTTAATTGACATTGTAATGCTATTTAACGCGACTTTTGTCGTAGTGTACTGAGCGCTGAGGTTGCGGATCTCAATGCTACCATGGTCGGGCCATGTTTTAGTGATCGAAGTGGGCAAACTTGGCTCTGGCTCTAGTGGCGTTTGACCAGAAAACTCCCTAGTCCGTGCTATAGCTCCAAGAGAGACTTCCAGCTGTGTCCAGAACTGAAGGAGAAGGGTCAACGTCTCGTTGAAGCTCAAGACATTGTTCAACGAAAGACCAAGAGTTCTAGGGTCGGTAGAGCTGCGCAACCTCACAGCCAACGCCATAATGACAATAAGCAGGCCGGCAACCATCATATCTAGAACAAGTTGAAGCCACCTCTGCGCACAGTAAAGCAGATAGTAGGGAACTTGAGAAGAATCAAGCTTTTCTATCATAAGATTAGTAAACTGGTCTTCCCATTTTAGTGTCCGGATTATCGAAAGCCCCTTTAAAGTCTCCATGAAGTTAGAGTATACTGGACTTCTTAGCTCAAGTTCAATGACACGAAGTCGGCGGGATGTCCGAAGGTAAACCCGCTGAATGAAGAAGAGCGTGATAAGAACAGCTGGAATTGTCAATGCCATCCAGGATGAGCCGGTAGATATTAGTGCCAATGATCCGATTGTCCAGAAAAAGTAGATCAGAGTGCACAAGGTTCCCGTTGGTAGTTGGGACTCGATCAGTGTCATGTCTTGGCTAAATCTATTTAGTATCGTTCCAACATCACTCTTTGTAAAGAATGAATAGGGAGCGTTCATAACGGCATCAAGCAGCATCCTATGTATATTAGCTGCTGACTCGGGCACTAGTTTAAGAAACATAGTCCAGGCAGTACAGCCGTATATGAAGGCATTTCCAATAGCCAACAGTATATATATTGGCAGCCACTTCGTCTCGCCTGAACCGTGGGCTGCTGTCCACCAAACTAGTATGACCTGAGATATGTAAAAACAAATTGCTTGAGCTGCTGCGGAAAAAACAAACATTAGCGCCAGGGGCCATCGTACGCTTTTGAAATAATATATGTAGTCCGCGGTGTCATTATCGTTGCGAGGTGAGCCTTTGTCCGAGTCGGAGTGTGAGTCAATGCCCTTGTTAACCAAGTCCTTTGCGGACATGTCCTGTTCTATTGAAGAATCATTTTGTTTCGGTGATTCCGAATCCTGGGATAAGAGTTCCGTGTCAAAACGCTGTGTATTTGTACTTGAGCTTTGTGTAGCATTTCCAGCACCATCGAGGGTGATTACATTATCTGCAAGTGTTTCCCAACGTTTCGTATGAGTTACGAGTACGACTGCAGCCTGAAGTCTTACAAGCAAACCATCCGTACCAAATAAGGTTTTCATGATCTGTGTCTCAGTCTTGACATCCAGAGCGCTAAATATGTCGTCGAGCAACAGCAGTTGAGGCCGTTGATACAAGGCGCGAGCAAGCATTAACCGTTGTTTTTGACCACCACTAAGACTCGAACTTTGTCCCTCAATACGTGTGTTATCGCCATACGTTAAGGTTATTAGAACACTATCGAGTGCGCAGGCGTGAAGAACAGACTTGTACCAAGCTTCGTCGATCATACTTGTTTCCAGGCCACATATATTCTGCCGAACAGTGCCTGTAAAGAGCCATGGGTTTTGGGGACAGTATGCAATCCGACTTGTACCGATCGAAATAACGCCGCTATATTTAGCTTCACCAAGCATAGCTTTTAATAGTGTCGATTTACCGGAGCCACTCGGACCAAGTATCATTGTGAAAGTGTTTTGACGGATTTCCAAGTTAAGATCGCACAACAGAGAAGTCGAACCTTCATGAGTTGAAATTTTAATATGAGTCAAGCATGCCACCTGGACAGATGAGTCGTCCTTAGGTTCTGTCTTCTCGGACAGGTTGGCTCTAGTTATGGTGAAGGACCTCTGGTCGTAATGGCGTGGCTGTGCTAAGTGCTCCTGAATTCTTTCTAAACAACCAAGACACGAAACTACAAATGGGAAAGCAGCCAACAGCTCAGAAGCAGGAGTAGTGACAAGAGTGATAAGCGCTAGGCTTGTGAACACTTGAGAAGTATTGAGGGAGCTGGAGCCCGCTACATGAGCATTAATTGCAAATGTGATGAAGGTAACTGCGGCTGTAATGGCAGGTGGTACATTTCCTGTAGCCGAAAATTAGATATTTCTAAAAACTGTTTGTTTATTTGCATCTTAGAATGAGAGGTATTATAAGTCGAACATAGTAAAGGGTGGAAGAAATTCAGGTCTTACCGAGTGTATTTAGCCAGACGGTCGACGAACGAAATTTTGCCTGTAATCTAAGCTCATGCAATCGCTCCGTCTGTAGTAGCACATGAAATGGCTCTGGTAGCCCAAGCATTTTAATACTTTTCATCGACGATAAAACATCTCCTGTTAACGAAATTCGCCGCTGAACGGCATCAGTCCAAATCTTGACTTTATTACCGATTAACGAGGTCACCCTTGAATCGGCCATAGCACTGAGCAAAACTATGGCTAATGGCATCACGCATACCCAGCCTATCTGCAAGGCCAAGAGGCTGACTCCAAATATTAGCTCTAAAGGTCGAGACCAAAGATCATGAAGTAGTACTAGACTTTGGCAGATCCTGTCGACATCTGTGCTCATAAGGGTTACGGCAGCAGACAGGTCGTCTGTTTGGCCCTCCATAGATAGACTTTGGGTGTATATTAATGACACGAGCGAGCCCCGTGCCATTGTGATATGTCGGAATAGTTGATGTTTGAACAAGGCATTGGAAATCTAAATCAGATAATAATCAGCATTATCATATTCAGGGATGGCATCTGTCCTCACCGCTATCCCAAAATAAATGCATGCTGCTGCTCCTATGAGTCCGTACCCGATATCATCTTCGTGGGCATTATTTTGGCGACTCAAGTAGGTGGTCCCTTGATTGATGAGGAAGGGCTGTGCAAACATAAATCTGGAATAGCACAAGCGTGGCAGAATAGGCGACAGAATTGACCATCGAAGGGCCTTCCATAAACTTCGGAGAAGGGGCCATTTAACCTGACGGTCCTGATAGGTCCATATATCCTGAAGCTGTTGGTGCAGTCTGGCAGATCTCAAGCCGCTGTCAATCGGAACCCAGATCTTCAAAGGCTATCACCTTGCTATAGCCTTGCTTAAGGAGGCTATTCGTCCAGAGGAAAAGACTACAACTAAGGATGCCACTGGTGGTCTCTGTTGCTAAGTTCTGATATTTTTCGACGAGATAAACTCTCTTGTTCCATGCTTCCAGCAGGAGTAATGCAATCCTGACTACCACAGAGACTGAGAAGATAGCTGCAGGATACAACTTTCCGGGTATAAGGTAAAGGGTACGGGCCTGAGGAAGATCAAGAATCATCGAGAGTGTAAGGTAGGAGCTGAGAAGTGTTGATGGCCGTATAGAACGGTGTTGTTCAAGATAGGAGAGTGGTAAAATGGCTATAGCGGTCAAAAGAGCCAGCGTAGCTGCAGGTATCGAGAACACAGTTCTGGATGTATTTAGACTTGTGTAATAAATTAGGAGTAGTAGTTGGCTAATGATCAGCGCCAGTGTCGTGGTCGGTTTTGCAATGGTCACCCAGTTGTGTCTTGTCTTCTGGCTTGAGAAACGTAGGCTCCATATTCTCCACGGGAAAACAAGCAGAAACAAGGCATTGGGAATGAGAGAAAGTATGGCTTGCTCGAAAAATAAGGTAAAGTCGAAGGAGCGAGCACACGACGCGACCACCGGGCCAAAATTATTATCAGCAGCTTGTTGACAAGCCCAACTGCCGTGTGTATTCATGTCGAAACGATAGCTAGGAGCTCAAAAGACAAACAAATATGCGAAGGTATGCCAAGTTGACGATGGATAAGGGAGTAATGGAGTTATAAATACAAGCCTTGCGGAGGTTAATCGTCCGTATTATGGCTACAATCAACAAGCTGCCTATAGAGGTTGCACAAGCGAAAACTAACCTCTGGTACTGTAAAGTGGTCTTGAGATAAGAAGGCTTGAAGGGCTGTCATCGCTTATTTCCGGATGAAACCCGAAAGTATCTTGGTCATTCGACGACGATTATGTATTTGGTTCGAGCCAACTATTATCACCCTCGGTAGAGAATACTAAGTAGCCTAGCTTATTGTAAGCTCTAATTGTATATGTTGAATGTAGCTAGCTACTATTATTGTTGTTATTGTTATTGTTATTGTTATTATTAGCTGTTAGGTGTTAACTACTTTTACTAATCTTACCTAATTAGGCTAGCGCTCCCTACAATCCCTAGCCTTCTACTAACTAAATCTTGCTAAGGCTTAGCTTTAAGTGCTCTGCGTATAGGCAACTATGAATCTTCCTATAACAGTTTTAGAACAGCTATATTTTAAATTAACTCTATTAATTAACTACGTATAGTTCTCTACGGTGTTGCTATAACGTCCCTGTGATTTTGCTGTAATGTTACTTAGTACAATAAAAGCACAATTAGCTAGCCTCCGCACTTCTATACTACTACAGCGGGAAGTGCGCCCACGATAGCCAACCTCGCAGAGCGCTTTATCTCCCTTGATTATACGTGTTTAAAGTAAAAGGGAGGGTACCGCCAAGAAGCCTGGGCATTATCTAGGTATTGATGGACGACATTTCAAGAGTATCCCGGCTCATTATAAAAATTGGCTTCAAAGCGATATTACACCAGAGGTTGAATGCATAGTGATAGCTTTAGGAATCTATGAAGAGTAACAGAGAAGGTTTAACCTAGCCTAGTGACGGTATATGTTGATTTGTTTGAAACAAATAGCAATCATTAGACTTTGTAGAGAACTCGAAAGACAGCAGCCTGTCGGATTGAGACAAAAAGTAACACATTGACAAAAACGACATCTCCTGTTGGATTCATCCTTCTCTTGTAAGTTCTGTGAAGCGTAGGCGGGTAAGTCAATGAACTAGTACCTCAGTCAGCTTGCGCCGAATTTGGCGACTCATTACAAGACAGATTATGCAAGTTGTCATGGCAAGCAGAGAGCGCTCTTACTAGTTTGTAGAATAGCCAACATTTTATCTGAAAGCTTCCTGGCAGCTTTTATGAAGAAGTAAATCGTGATTGCGGCCCTGCCGGATTGCTATTGCTACCAGCAACCCATGATCCACTGAAGCTCATCCACGGCGGTGAAACCGGCCGCGACTGCTCCTCATCATCTTTGATCATGTCGGCTTGAAGCAACGCATTCTTACTCCCAGAGTCCAGACAGAGCCCCCATTGCGAAGTTTGGGGGTTATCATCAATGATCTGGGCATTTGTGGTGCCTGAAGGGAAAGTTGGAACGGGGATGAGATCCGGGCCAACATAGATATGGAGCTTCGTAGCGTTGTTCGAGCGCTTGATGATCTTGAGGGGATTCGCATCCGGTGATAACATCGAGGAGTAATTCAGGTCGAGATTGTAAATCCACCCCAGAGAGGGGAACCAGACTGATTCGAGAGTATTTGACTCGTTGTTGAAGCGCATCGTTATGTGTTGCCAGCCCCCAGAGGTTGACGAGGATGGGGGATAGAATAGATAGATGAAAAAGTCGGTGTAATTGATGTAGACAGGCTCCGATGCATCTCGGACCACAATGTACGCCATGGATCCACCAGACAAATCGCCTGAGTAGTGGATGACCCAGTCTCCAGGTGACTTCGGGAGAGTTTTTGGAGAAGCTGGGAGAGGCTGGACGGCAGGCTTCGACCGATCGCTCACTGTACTGCTGGCAAGATACTTATCAACATTAATAGGCTGAGAAGCCCCCTTTGCGTGCACAAACTCTGGTGCTTTTGTGGTGATGAAAGTGGTCAAAAGCTTGAGTCTGTCGGTAAACGAAAACCAAGAAGAATCGCTAATGAAGCGGCAGCCGTAGGATGAAAGTGCTCCCAGGGTCACAGAGTTATCGCTGGTGAGGTTGAGAGAAAGTGAGCTCTGTATAAATGCTGGGTGCCAAGGGAAGAAACCTTGAAGACCAGCTTGCGAAGAATTTGTCGTATCCATCTTCCATACTGCTGCTTGGGAATAAGTCCCTGATGGGAAAAGGGATAGTAAATTTCCAGTTGCTGAAACTCCTAGCACCTTCGAGGTTGCCACATGAATAATGTACCGCCCTGGCTGAGGTTAGCAATTGATGAAGGATATTGAATGAGCTCCATGCCTTTATCCCAATCCAGATAACTCCAGACTTGTTGCAACGAGAGGCGATCCCATAACTCGGATATCACATTCCCGCTCCCGTCAACGCTCAGGACACGAGCAGGGCCTGATAGATCACCTGATTTGCCTATTTGAATTCGCAGGGATGGATTTGATCCAGGTAGATCTCCCGTATTGGATATTGTAGTAGAGAACAAGGGAGTTTGATTGGGATCCAAAGATGTAAGGTTTCCTTGATCATCAGTGCCAAACCAGGCATCTAGATAATCCACATTAGCGAGATCCGATGTTGCTCCAGATGCTCGTATAATTCGCGAAGTAGCTTCATTGATGTAAAGTGAGTATTTGCTGTAGGTGTAACTCCGGAACCTTTGATACTTGGCAATAGTTAGACACAGATGACAAACAGGTGGGAAATGAGGTGCAACGTACAGAATTGTCAGGTGTATTCTGTTTCTGAATTGCTGCATTTGTGGGGTTGCTAGCATCCATCGAAATCACCATAGTTTGGTCGTTTCCAGCTGGGTTACGTGCGCCGAGGGCAAAACGTGGAAGGCTCATGAGCGAGCCTCGCTCCGTAGACGCCACGGATATGAGTTGCCAACCTTTCCAACGCTCCTTGTCCCCTGCAGTCCACAAGTCAGAGACAGGTACGCAAAAAAGGATACAGCAAAGGGGTTACAACCTGGGTCTTGCACACACAACGTCGTCCCATTAGCGCTATCGAGAGACATCCACTTCTTGACATCTTGAGATTGCATCCACATATCTGAACCTTGCTTTGCAAACTGCCAGAGATCAGCATCTTGTTGGACCGTATCTGGTGCTGTGATGAGATTGTTCCCGCCGTTCCGCAGAGCTGTTCGCGAGTATTCATTGTACAATCTATACTTTCCACCATCAAACTTTACTAAATGCCAGATGCAGAATGCATCGGCGCGGACAGGTTTGCCATTTACGCTTAGCGAGGTGCTCTGCGCGAAAGGCCTATACGGAGTTAGATGGACGCCGTTGCCAGCTGCATCCACGGAGACAAGTTTGTGAAGGTTATATGACGCTTGGTTCTGCAAGTAATAGCCTATTTCCCGATTAACGCGCAACCCAGAGCAACAGAACTTGCAGTCATACCTATTCGACGCAACTGCCACCTCTGGCTCTGATATCCTGGCTGACCATCCGGCACGAAACTTTGACAGTTAACATCCATTGTTCCTGCCAAAGAACAAATCGCCATACTCGGGTCCAATGTGCTGACAATGGCATATCCTCCCTTGCGCTGAAGCGAGATGGTCCAGGTTGAGGAACTGGATCCCTCTAACGTGATTTTACCTGGTTGGCCAGGAACTGCAGTACTCTTATTATAGGTCAAATAGAGACGGCTGGTTAGGTGTGATATTGTAAACGAATTGGAGCTGTTGGACTCAATGAGCCAGTATTGGGACAGAGCTTGACTTGCGAGAGTAGACATGGAAAGCAATGGCGATGTGCCATCACCTTGGGTAATGGTCAAAGGAGCTGATGGGTCTACATTCGAAGACGCTCCTCCCGGACGAGTTAGAATGGCAGTGCTTAGTCTAACAATAGTAGTTAGTGATAGAGAAACTAGGATGGAAATGGTCAGAGTTGGGACTCTTACTTGCTCACCAGCGCTTGACCAGCGCTTAGTATGCCGGATTGTATATTTGCTACAGTGGTGCTCGATAATGTGACCGTCTGAGCGGTAATATCGTTGATCTGCTTTGCGGTCATGGCTGGATCGAGTGCCGGTAAAGTCGCAATATTGCAGAAGGTGACCAGCAGGTCTCCAATCTGATTTAAAGCATCGCTTGAAAAAAATTCTAATTAGATGTATGTTTCCCGAGAATACCTTCAAACTCACCTTAAAGTTGTGGATCTTGCTGGCAATTTTGGTTGAGCATTCGTGGGCGATCCGGCTGCAGGTGCGGTCGAAGGTGTTTGGCTAGCTATAGTCGCAGCATAAAGAGTTCCGTAGAACCAGCTGGCAATACTCGCAATAGCTGGTGCGTCTCTCAGATTAGAAGCTTCAAGTTGGGTCTCAACTGCGGTTGGATCAACGCCTACTGGCAGCAGAGGTGAAGGAAAATTTGTGGTTAAGCTGGGAAGTCAACATTCAGCCTTCAAATAATTTGAGGATGACTTACCTGGAAGACACGTTCGCAGCGGAGTGTGCATTATCAGTGTCCATGGCCGATTTGATCCCGGCAGCCTGTGCCTGCAGGCCTGAACTTCCGAATAGGTCGACAGGAGCGTAGACAGATATAATATAAGTACCTTGTGCTAGTTTTGTGTCAGAAGAGGTACCTGTACTTCGTATCATTTGCCATCTGTAATCTTGTCAGTTCCGCGGCGGATCTTGGGTACAACTTTTGAGCGACATACCTTTGTAATGGAGTTCCTGAATATGAGACTAATGATAAAGTGCCACTTGCATCCGAAGCTAGAACAAGATCCGGGCTACTGCGAGGAACGAAGCGCAGTGTACCAGTTGCTGTGTCTTGGAGGAATTTCCAATGAAATGATGTCGATCCGTCATCTACACCGAAGACGAGATGGGAAGCAGAGCCTCCACTAACAGCCAAAGAAATTCCGAAAGGGAAGCTCTTGATGGTGTACCAATTCTCACGGTTCTGTTCCACGATCCAGACCTGGAGCTTACCATTAGATGAAAAGGATTCTAGGTCTCTCGGCACTGTGGTGGGCATAGTGCTAGGAGAATCCATCGACAACACATTGGAAGTTGAGGAGTTGGCGAAGGTATATAAACCTAGTTACGTTAGAAATTCATCAAATTAAAAGGCGACCATAATACCATTCTTAGGTTGTAATTCCCTGTCCGCACTCTTACTAGGGAAAGCCTGCGTAGTGCTTGACTTCGACCTCAAAACAAGCTTCCATTCGCTCTGCTGACTTGCCACATTGTGCTCTAGGCCCTGAACAACCTTACATGTCTTATCTTCGAGCAAAAGCTGACCACTGGCCTTGTTTACAATTCTGTAATTACCAGTGTCAAATTTAAGTAGTTTCCACATAGACGAGTCCAATCCTGAAACTTCCACTCCTGGCAATGATGGAGCTTGCAAGGTAGGCGGTAGGCTCAATCCTAGGGGAAAGCCCGAGGAGGCAAACGAGTAATAACCGGTCCCTGACGGCAAAATTGTCCAGAAAGCTTGGGTAGTGTTGCTAGGGGCTTTACTAACTACAGAGGTTCCTATTCCGACGACTGTAGTGGAAGTTGCTGCTGGCCAAGCTAATTGTCGTCCGGAACCGACATTTATCACCGCATATTGACCTCCAGTAATCTAGAACAGTTTCAGTATTATGTGTCAAGAGAATCGATTTATCGAGTTACCTTATCAGAGCTCAAGTCACTAAAAGCAGGACTTGGAGAATCCACCCTTTCAAATGCAAATACTTGCCACGGAATTGGTGATTCATGTGGCCTTCTAGTGCTAGGAAGAAGCTCTTGAACCACGCCGTCATCTGCCGAGCCATGGGGCGTTGTGAGCTTCATATGTGTAGAGACATTTTGTATTAAGAAGCCTTTACTGGTTGGAATTAGCATCCAAAAGGCTAATGGGTCGTTCACATCGACAGTCGATGCCAGAAATGGAGCGGGCCGGTCTCTAGTTAATGAGCAGCAGAGATACTGAAGCGAATACATCGATTGGATGTGATAAAATCCGTTTGGAAGCCCAGCTAGGAGCCAATCTGAAGCCGATTTGCCATAAAGTCCGTAGGCGGAGGTAACGACCAGGGAAGCATTTGTGGAAAGGTAGGACCGCGTGGATTCATTTTGAATTCGGTAATATCCTATGATAAGATCATTAGCAGTCTTTCGTTTCCCAGAAAACGAGAAGATCAAACCTTGGGATAGTTCAGGCAAAGCTCGATTCAGTTGCCATGCCTGCGTTACGGTAGGTGTAGAATTGAGCTGTGGTGTAGTGTATGGCTTGTTATCTGTTGGAATTAACACTTAGCCGAATTTGCAGAGCAGAAAAGATGGCACTGACCGTCTCCAATATCCAGCAACCCGCCCGAACCTCCAACAGACTGCATACTCCAAGTCAAGGATGACTGCTTCCACAGCATCCACTTCTGCGTTGCGGCAATAGATGTGATGATATCCGTAGGCCCTGCCCAGATCTGAAGTCCTTCAACAGGCTGGCCGACATTTGTAAGTCGTTCTTGGAGTAAGAGCTGGTGCTGCAAGTTGGTGATGGTGTATGTTTGCAGTTGGGGGTCAATTGTAGGATCACGGTCTCGCTTAACATACCAGAGTTGATCTGTTGCAGCCTAGTAGAGCCATCGTCAGGACAGAACTCTTGAAATAGTTTAGGAGGACAATATACTTCCTTAAAATTTCCAGTTACTTCTACGGTTTTAGTCGTATGGTTCTCCAAGTGTGGGCCAAGCGCGAGACAGGTCTTCGTCTGGCCATTCGTGATACGATAGACTCCGTCTGCCAAGTTCGGAATCGGAATATCTGTCTTGCTTGTTGCCAGCCAAGATGGGATGCTCCAGTTCCTCTCGGAAGGAACCACAGGTATAAATTCCCAGCTACTAGGATTTTTAACCTTGGATTTAAATGCAACGGCAAGCATCTCCTCATCATCAGCAAATGAAGAAACAGTCATAGCCATATGTAAACTCTTTGATACGATTGAAAACTCCCCCGACTTTGTATCTACGTTGATCTCAAATTGAGCACCAGTATATGTAGGAAGGACAGCTATATCATAATTAGTAATCGCTAGCGTTTCCCCCAGGGAGGGTGTGTCGGCCCAGTTGCTGTCCACACTCGGAGCATAGACAAAACAGTTGGCGTCATCTGATAAGGAAATCCGTTTCATTCTAGTCCCAGTGGCCGAAGTCACAGTCCACGAGGATGGGGAGTGGGTCAAAAGCAGTGGCTCCTGCTCCTTCTTCTGAGAGTTTCGAGCGAGAAAGAGCCCAGACTCTAGATGCCGAATGTAGTACGCTCCTGCCAATCGTCAGATTCCATACTTAAGGGCTGAGAAAGCTAGATGACGAACCGTCCGCGAGCCCAAAATCAACCTTGGACACTCTCCAAAGCAGCTGCTTCTCGGTGCAAGCTGCATATGCAACGGCTTTGCCGGAAGGGTCTACGACAAGGCCCATGCCGACAGTCGCGAAGTCCATGATAGAGAACAAGTCGGAGCCAGGAGCCGAGCCGACCAGCCTCCATTTCTCATTCTTGTTACTTCCCAGTCGCCTTCCCACCAAGTTCCCGCCGTTATTGTCCATAGTGTGAGCCGAACGATAATTAGTAATAGTCTGGAAAATTGTACCGGAGTCCTGGTCAACCTGTGCGGTAATTTTCCACATCTCGGATCCTACAGATGGGCGGTGATATGCCGGGTTCAGCGATATGGGACACGGCGAGGAAAAGGTAAGAGCTGGAATGTCCACATACATAGCAGATGGCACTGACTGTATTGTGTAAATGCCTGGATGAAGATTAGTGCTTCAATTATTACCAGTCGAGATGAATTCTCAGTTGACCCACCATCAGACGGCTGCCAGGCGTTGGGAATGACTCTCCATATGAGCCATCCGTACTCTTCCTTGAAACTGTCGACATGACTATATAAAGAGGCCAGAATTGGATTGCTTTCTCGCGGGACCGGTGGTTCTATATCTGGTCCGTGACGGTCTGTATCGACGCTATTCAATGAGAACCCGACTAGGCGTGGCTCTCCAAACCCACCGTGCTTGGGATAGTCATCATCACGATGTCGGGGATCACCTTGGTGGTCAGGTTGCAGGCCGAGCAACAATGAACTCTCAACATCGTAAAGGAGAAATTGGGCTGGTGCTATTGGAGTCGGGGAGGGGGGATCTACCACGTCGTTCCCAGCGGAAGGCTGCTTGTTTGGAACGTATATCATTCTCCACGTTTTCTTGAAGATAGAAGCTCCCGGAATCACCTTATCCTGACCCACGTGGTTAGTGATGGAGTAAGTGATGGTTGCATCCGAGGGATTCGGAAGAGGGGTGATATCCCATATCTGCGAAAGCACCGAGGGACTGATAGGATCAGCACTCAAACCCTTTCCAAGCATGCTGTCATTCCTGGCATCATCATCCTGCTGGCTTGCGATCAGAGTGGTCGGTGAGGTCAAGTCCAAGGCTAGCTTTGTCTGATCATGAACTAAGCGGCAAGACCCTGATACTGTTAGCAATAGTGAATTTTACTTCAGGGTCATTAATGATAGAGAAAACTACTTGAGTCATTTTGGACATTGAGTAGAGTAGAGGTAAATTGATTCGAGTTCTTCTCGCAAGCTCAAGTCCATTTGAACACTTCATAGGCAGGCTTTCGACGATCCAATCCAGCTCAGACTTACCTTGGGTTGGCCCAAAATCTTCTCTCCTCAAGTTCCACACCCAAAAGCCAAGTTCCGCCTTGACTTTTGACAACGCGTCTCTCGCGCCTAATCCGTTCTGACTTCCCAAGAATGCTTCAATATCCAGGAGGTATTTTTTCAGGTCTGCAGCATCAACGGATGAACCATCCGAGGCCTGTTTTGGTGGTATCAGAACGGTCCCCTGCGATTTCACAGCGGAAGCTGCGGCGGGAGTTTGCCCAATGAAAAGTCCAGAACTGGGATTGTAAAGGAGGAATTTGTTCTGCATATCAGTTTTCAGGAACTGAAACGAAGACGTTGCGGCACCATTGGGCGATATGCAGAGTTGACGGGTGTATGGGGTGACGGAAGGGAAGGACGGCGGCGGCACCGTAGGTACTGGAGGCGCTTGCTGTGTCGATGGGGGAGGGACAACCTTGAATACAGTAGTCGTTGGGGGATTAACACCGTTGGGAATGGTTGTTCGACCGGACGGCAAGACAGGATTGACAATCGGGGTCACAACTTCCACAAAGTCAAGACGAAACGGGACACCAGCACCAGCAGTGGTTGCAAAATCACGGGATTCAATGACAACAGAATTCCTATATCTTTTCACAGAACTCGGAGCTTTAGCCGGTACACTTGCAGTTGGAGGTACCGGAGCCACGGGGCATGGTGCATTTGCTCCGGGTTGTGGTAGCGATGATTGAACCTGAGGATCAAGTTTGGCTGATGCCATACCACCACCAAGAGGCACACCTGCGCTAGTTAAATCTTTAGCAACTGCTGCAGGAGGCTGGCTCGTCACAGATGTAGAAGAAACACTGCTGACAGGCAGAGATGGAGTTGCTCGAACCGTCCAGATCTGGAGAAGACGATTAATTTGGTTTTCTTTCATTCAGCCCATCAAGCAACAACATACTTGGTGGAGATCATCATCAACCCCCGGAACTCCGCATGACCAGCAGACCACCTTCGGGGTAGTACTGGCTGCAGCTCCTGTCGTCGTCGCTGGTGGACCAGGACGCGCAGTATAAGACAGACATTTTTGAGAGGCCTCGTTCAAGAGGCGATAGTGTCCAGGAAGCACGACCCGTGAGTGAGCATCTCGAGAACTGGAATCCGAGGCGTTGATTGTCCGAGCCAGCGGCAGCGAGTTCAGGAATTTGAGGGAAGACGCCATGCTGGGTGCTTGTAGGTGGTGGGCTTGTTATGAAGATCTCCAATGGATTGGGGATGAGCAATTGTCGGCAGTAAGAAGAGATCAGTGGTGATATACTGCATAGTATAGTAAGTACAATGTTGCAAGCACAGACATCCGTATAGTTATCCGGCCAGGGGAGACAGCCGTCCGTTAGTGTGTTTTCTTTGAGGCTGATTGTATCATCTTATGATGCAGTATGCTGTAGTCTATAGTATGGTACTGTACAGTGAAACCAGCATCTACTTCCGTACCCCCCTAGTTTAAAAAAATTGTCCCTTAAACCGGCTTCAGCGTCCTTAAGATGCGTAGTTCTGATAATATGATGCTGAAAATGCGTAAATTAAGTCACGCTAGACTAGGGGGGTGATCATCTAACCCCCTTTCGTACTTTTCAGCTCGCGCTGTGGCTGGCTGGCTGCATTTAGCGACTAATTAGTATTTTAGCCGATCCAACCTATCATTTCTAATCATAAGACTTCTTTTCTGTCACATCGAGGCCGATATGTAGATGTATATATATATATATATATATATGGAGTATATGTATGTATGTATGTATGTATGTATGTATGTATATACAGGATAATTCCCGCCTTAAAGCAGCCGTTACCCTAATCCCCGTGCATTGAAAATATAACGCAGATGCCCGGTTATTATATCTGCTTTAATACTTTCGCAAATCTGTCACTATATCCTAATCCTGAAAAGTGTAATAATACATTCCCGACTCGGATATAAAATCTCGTATTCAAGCAGCTCGTTGTAAATATAAATAGGTATATCTCAACTCTGGAGGAGATAAATTGTTTCCCGCACTGACTTTCAGCCAGCCACGCAGCGGGCGCTGCATACGAAATTCGATAGCACTAGGTGGGTACCACAGTATTCTATAAGCCGCCTTTGTCTGCAACCTGAAGCGTAGCCCTTACCTACCTCATACCCACACACAAGCTCATCCATACTCATGTTCATTCAAACGCTGACGTTGGAACAGTTTCCAGCCACGTTGTGATATTTGTTTCCTCTTCTTGAAATTACTCTCTCTTTTCGTGTGAGTACCCACCCTACTAGCTAGCTACTGGACTATATAAAAGGAAACAAACACTGAGGTCTCTTGGACAGAAATCCCAAATCCAATTGACTGCCTCAGTCACCATGAGCCGTGCTACATCCACACTACCAGTGCTTCATGTCATACAGGTAGGCCACCCTTATCTTGTCATTATTACCCTTGATGCTGAGCTGGAACTGATCATGAATTCATTTCAGGCCGCATATGGCGATTGCCTTCTGCTGGATTTCCTAGATGCCGACAATGATGTATGTTACCAGCTATCCAGACAGCCGTGGAGCTCTACATCTCAAACCCCTAACATTGAAAAATCTATTAGAGGGTCTGCTGGCTCATCGATGGAGGTAAGTTCCTTCCTCGAAAAATCGTCCCCCTGTTGACACTTTCCTAGGGCCTGGTAATCAGAAACGAGCGGGGAGTTACAAAGTCACGAACAACTCCCTTTTCCTGACGATGAACGACGAAGACCTAAAAGTCGCTGCCCTCCAACGAGTGATTGTAACTCACAACGACTCCGATCATACATACGGTGCTTATGCCCTCATCGTAAGTTCCTAGATTCCCAGCTCGCCAGTCTCTCTCTAGAACTCGCCTAAAACTCGCTGGACACAGAGCACACTCAAAAATAAGAAGGTTTCTCTTGCTAGTAACAAAAATGCTATCCCATTTCTGAAGTATGTATCCTGGGAGGCTGGATATGAGTCATTGAACTCACACCACGATTTCCCGATCGGTTATATCTGGTTTAACGACCTGCCCATTGTTGCAGCGGCAGCTGGTCGAAATCCAGGAGACAATCCGGGGTGGATGACGAATCTCATGGGCGAGTTTACGGAGGAGTACAAAGGCGTGGATATCTCTGCAGTGAACCAGGACTCGGGGTCAAATCCGAAATTTAAGATAATGCAACCCATCATGATAATGCCAAAACCCCTTCCACCCCTTAAGTTCGAGAACATTTCTCAAATTTTAGGGCCAGATTGGACAAATATTGATCGGTTGTTCACTAGCGGTCAGCTTGACAGCCACCCACCTCCTGCCTGGAACACTACTGCCTTGACGCAGAGTGCAACAAATACCACAAACATCAATTACCCTGCTTCACTGAAGAACTGGGCGAAACTTGCAAATAGTATGGCCCCCATCTTGTTTTAAACTTGCACTCGAGAAGCTGCTGACCAAATCGACCCAGCTGCAAAAAAAGGAGATGCTGTATGACCATCCTTCCTATTCGGTAATGCCTCGTGATTTCCACGACATTTAACGTCAAATCTTGTATCCTAAGAAAAATTCTCCAATATTCAAATATCTCATGGGGTATTGAAAATCATACGGGGATTATATTTCCTATGCTGACGCCGAGATTTTGTTACAGGATACCGCCACGAACCTTTCCAGCATAATGTTCGAATTTAAGGATGCGACTCAAACGAAAATTCTTATGACCGGTGACGGAAATGGTACCCAACTATATAAGAGGTACGGGGAGAAATCACAAATTTTTGATATAGTGAAGGTTTGCTACTCTCTTCGCTGCGCAAACATACCCATGGGCTAAATTTTCAAGTTACCCCACCATGGAAGTTCCAACAACTGTATGATACAGAGTAGCAGTTGGAGTTCAGACATCAACATCACCGTCCCGAAGTTCTTCGAAATGTTCCGAGCCGCAAAATATGTCATCTCATCTGATACATTGAATTCCAGACCTAACCCCGATCTAGTAAGTATAAATCGAGTTTGGTCGTTGAATTAATAGTAAGCCTGTCTTTAGAACATGATTGAATACATGGGTCAGTACCATCCATCTTAGATTTTGATGTTAGTCATCGAGAGACCCCAGGCTGAATAGGTAGAACAGGGGACCAATTTGAAAGGGAACCCGCACACCCAGTTAGAGCTGTCTATCTCACGAATGGGGCTTCATATGAAAGGTATTGGATCTCAAAATTCCATCGACACCTTGCACGAGCTGACCAGGCCTAGCTGGAGGCATTTCTACTACAAAGATGATACGAACAAGGTAAAGCGGAATAAAAATGTCCAGTTCATGGTGCTGAAGCATAAGTATTTTCATCACTACAGACCTTCCTCGAGTCTCTTCCCATTGACTGGCTTCTAGTGACTCAATTGATTATGGAACGGTTGTTCCATCAACTGATGCAAGTATTGTGCTCGACGAGGAGGAAAATTGGATTCCCTTGGACAACAATGAAGATTTCTGTACGTCAACTCTTCATGAAATATCGACATGATCGCTAACCCCCGCAGATTCCTATTTTGTTGAAGACATGCGTGAGCATCACCGAGATCCATACATCCCGTTTGAGTCAATGGCTAATCAATTACGAAAAAGCTGGCTATTTCAATCGAATGCTAGCTCTTGCCGGGAAGGTACCCGTGGTTGGGAAGTTTTTGGGTCAGCTCCTGGGCCTTTCTACAGCCGCAGCTCTCGATGCGTCGTCGGTAGCTACAGGGAGTGTCAAGGCGAAGAAGAGGGAAAGGACATTCGCCATTAAGGATAGCAGGCGCAGTAGTAGGCTCTCGTCGAAGCCAGCAGTTCGTTATTATCCTTCATCCTCTAGTTCATCCTCTAGTTCATCCTCTAGTTCATTCTCTAGTTCATTCTCTAGTCGCCGCCTCGCCTTGCCCGGAGCGGCTCTGAAGATGGCGGTAATGGCGCCAGGTACAACGCTCACACCAATCATATCGATGAATTGGCACAATGTAATGGTTGCAAATCTTCTGCGGCGAGGCGATCTGGTCGCCCATGATGTCGACAACATTTCACTGCCGACTCTGATACCGGCGTCGGGAGTTGTCGCGGATGGGATAACACAGAATTGGGTAGATTTGCCAACCTTCCTGAACCTCCTGGAGTCTAGCAATGCCCAGCTAGTCCCATCAAAAAACCGACCAGCGCTTGACCCGAGCTACATTCCGATGCTGAGATGGTGGTTCCTCACATCAGACCACACAAAGCCACAGACCCCAATATTGGCCTCCATGCTGCTGAACGCCCTCTTTACTGAAGAAGTCGTATCTGAGTTGTTTATTTCTCTGCCTCTCAATTTCAACGGAGCTGCTGCCTTTTCTGCCGACCCATACGCTGCTTTTCAAAGCGGCCCACCACCATCACAACTCCCATCGCTTGCCATGTCTTTTGTCAGTTTGCAAAACTTCTGTGCCAACGTTATTGTTCCGTCAACTGCCCAGTACGCATCCGGAAGCACTCTAGAGCTTGTGGCCTTATATTTGTTAGTATTTCCCGAACGCCGTGTTTTCTTCTCGATGGTGTCCTTTCTATATCAGCAATAGTTTCAAGACTCGCAATGACCCTCTAGTAAGCACGGCCGTACTGAAATTTGGTGCAGTGAGCTCAACCCACCACCCCCAGAACTCTGTCCGCTTCCCGAGGCAGATGTTTGGACTTGGACCTTGCCATACTCGACCGATGTCTGGCTTGGCAATGCAGTCTTCCAGCACAACGGACCCATGAAAGTCAAGATGCTGTACCCGACATACCAAGACGTAAGTTCCCTCCACTAGGGGTGGTGTGGAAAATGGCGCTCCTGAGTTAACTAACTTCCTTAGGCCCTCACGTTCTGTTCTTTCGATGCAAACCTGAAGGTTAGATAATATGAACTTTTTTCAGAAAGAGAACTAACGGGGATAGATCTCCCGCGGCACTCCCGTCACTCTACCGGTTCACGGAACAATGTATACAAGCTGTGGGACGGCTGCGTCTTATGACATCCAATTCGTTGGCGGCCTGGATGCTCTAAATCTCCTCAATATATTCGCGTCCAACTCCGCCCTAGCAACTGCCCTCCTGTCTAATCTAGCCAAGACTGTTCAGATTCCTGGTGAGTCGTCGAGCATATTTGCAGAGAAGGCGTTTCAACTGAAATAATATCTGCAGGCATCGACCTCTCCGCAATCCTCAATAACAGCATTCAATTAAAAGATGCTGGCATTATCTTGCGACAGCATCAGCCACGCATGACAAGCATTGCCATTGAGGATATGTATGGTACTATATCGACCAGTGGCATTCTTCAGCAGGTTCAGCTAGCTGGAGATTTCCTTCACATATTTCCACCAGGTCTTCAGATACCAAGTAATCTGCCAGATATAACCATAACAGCCACTAATATTACTGGGCCTCATAGCCACAAGGTATTGTGCTCGAAACATTTCAAATCCGAGCGAAACAGCACTACTAAATTTTCATAGGTGTCACTTGCCTTCAGTCAGACCGTTACAAGCATTGGAGCGATCATATTCCAAGTAGCGAAGGGGGCTGACAATCAAACCATATTCGATATATTCGCAATCACAGATGAGGAGATTTCAGTTGGTGATATATTAGGTAAACTTGGAAACAGCTCCCTCCTTCAATCATTTGAGGCAGCCCGTCTCTTTACCGGCACATTGTCAGCTCTCTTCGTACCCTACGCCCATCTTTCGTTTGGACCTACAACTCCCTATCAAGTCGGCTCTGGTTACTCAATGCAGCAATTGACACTTGCAATCTCGCTCGACGCAAATGTGAGCATCCCCAGCGACAATCCATTAGTCACTTTGGAAGATATCTCGCTCGAGATACTGTACGATAATGCGGAGGAAGGCATTCCTTCAGATATGTCGGTTTATGGATCTGCCAATGTCGTCCTCGGCGGTTTCGACGCCAGCTGCACATTCCGTGTCGACCACACTGGCGACGAAATAGAAGCATTCCTTGAGGATGATTTCAGCGCGCCATCAGCTCCTACATCTGGTGATAGTACTGGCGGCTTCCAGGGCCTCGTCTATCTGGTTTTTGACTTCCCCAGCGATAAACCAAGCATTGGAGACATAATTGATGGCTTCTTGAATGAAGTTGCTGATGCAACGGGTCTTAATTCCTTGACCAAGAATATCCCACCCGAGCTGTTTTCAATCCTGGATAGCAGCGAGTTTCAAGTGTTGGAAATGCAGATTCAGAATGATGAAACTACAGGAAACAAATGGCAGATTGGCTACTTTCATTTGCAGGTGCTGCTATATGGGTTAGGCGATGTTTTGAATCTGCTTCCAGGGGTGAAATTCTCACTCCCAGTGCTTGATATTTTTCTCCATGCACCATCAGACCCTGTTAGTCGAATCCGAGCTCTGCGAGAAAGCTGCCGTTGTTTTTCTAACCTCAGATAGGTCAATAAAGCGTATCAGGTATCGCTCGGTAGCATATTATCACTCCAGGGCGGCTTGTGTGATATCTCAGCGAATTTTGACAGGCCTCCCAATGGCTTCCAGACCAACCCGAGTCAAGCTATTGGCGTGAGCCTGATTGCTCAACCTGAACACCCAGGGTTGCCACTCGGCAACATTGTCTCTGAGTTCGTTGGAAAAGGCTTAGGTAAGAATTTTCGAAATACCATGAGACTGGCTAACCATTAAGATGCCCTCGATGTAAACGTACAGAATTTGGTTCCAACAGAAATCCAAGATGTGATTAACTCCATCACAATCGATGAGGTAAGAGTCACAAACGGGGAGCCTTTTCTCCCATGTTGCTGATAATTTTAGGCCATGCTCGCTTTCCTCAATACCGGCACAAAAAATGCAAGCCATTGGCAAACAAAGTTCGTTGAAGCTACAGTGACATCAGCTCATGAGCCCTTTTCCCCGTTCGAGAACTTCTCAATCAGTAACATGCAGCTTCACTTCTCTCACGATTTCGGAATTGATGTTGTTCCCGCAAATATCGTTCCTCCCACCACACAGGTGCAGTTCAATGTCACATTAACCGTCAAGTCGATTGTCATCAATGCCGGGTTCACGTACGACAGCAATTCCAAAGGCTGGACGTTCACATTCAATGCTGGACAGACAATAAATCTGGTTGATCTGATGCTCGCGGGGATCGACTCGCTTGGCTTCGAGATCCCAACCATAATCGGAGATTCACTTAATCAGATTCTGCAAATTGATACCCAATCATTCTATGTAGCATACGCGGAGGGCAATGGCCCAAATCCAGAGGCCATATCCTTCTCAAACGACGCGGGCACGGGATCCGTCTCGATCTTCGGCATTGGTGTTTCTAATATCAGCGTCTTCTGCACCCGGCCGTCAGGCGGAGGAATTTGGTCATATACAGTATCGCTGTCCCTCCCAAATCCGTGCTGCCCTCTTGCAGGATTCTCACCCGGAATTCCATTATTGGACGGAATCAAAATCAAGAATGGCAAGTTTGCCTTCGCTAAAGGCACGCCTGCCACGCAGGTCGTAGGCAATGCCCAGATTCCGAAGAGCCTAACCTCCTCCTCCGTTATTCTAAGCGGACAAATTGATCTCGGTGGAAGTGGGTTCATGAACTTGATCTCATCCATGATCAGCCTGGACGAATTCGATATATGTATTCTTCCTGGCGTCTTCTCCATCGACATACCGGCCACTTCGAACGGGTTGAGCATCATGAATGTCTTGATACTTCAATCTTTCAGCTTGGAGTTCTTTGAAGGAGGTTTTGGTCTGGGAGCGAAAGCCCTGCTTGATACACAGCATGCATCTTGGCTCTCCAAGACGCCCGTTTCCGGATCCTTCCTCTTGATGGTTATGGCTGACACTGCTATTGGAGCCCAGGCCGAAATATCCAATATAACGAATCCGTTCGGTTTACCTGGGATTAGCTTGGTCGATGCATCTTTTTCGATGACCTAGTAAGTAATTTCACTCTATTGCTTCATGTCGAACGTGCTCATGCCGTTTGTAAATAGCCTTCTCGAGGCCGAGTCAATTCAGTCGTTGGCGGCCAGCGCAAGTATAGTCGTAACGGAAGGTGGTTCGCCGATTAGTGGAAGGTACAGTACTTGCAAATCCTAACCTGAGCTATCCCACGCGCTAAGTACAGCTCAGTTTTGCCCTGGCCATGGATCCAATGAACCAAAACAACGATTATTTTAGGCTTAACATCCAGAACCGTAAGTCTACATAATACCATGACTCGCTGTCTCCATTCGTCGAAGACAGTCGGTAGCAAGAAATATAATATTTAACGCCTGATTTAGTGACTCTGGTGGACATCATCAGTACCATGACGCTTAGTAGCTGCCCAGACTTCCTTAAGCCCGCTCAAATCGGGTTCAGATCGTAAGCGGTGACTTTGCTCTGGGTATCAAGCCTACTAACATGCTTTTAGGTTGGCCGTTGACCTGGAGATTGCGAGCATTAAATTCAGTTTCGATGCTGACTTTTACATTTTCGCACTGGAGGGCAAAGTACACGCTGATGTCGAAATCGCCAGTGGGATTAGCCTCGCAGCCAATCTGAACCCAGTCGACATTCTCGGTCTTATACAGATCCAGTAAGCTTCAATCCGAGAGTTCCTCCACCAGACACTGATGAGATGCAGCGAATACCATAGCAATGCGTTAGGCACATTTGTGTACCTCGACTGCACCATCGCCACGATTAAGAATATGGCAACGGGCACCATTACAGGTCCTCCAGCATGGACAGGAGTCACGTCAGCAACTGACCCCAATTTAAAAGGTGCTGTCTTTGCTCTGTCGGCTACCATGGTATTCCTCGGCGCGGAACTTGACGTCTATGGGATCATTAACACATCAGGGCTACAACTTACAGTGACGCAAGGGACGGGCCTTTCAGTACCAGGTAGCTCCTTCTCAATCAGGGAGTCATTCAGTATCGCCATGGACAGCAGCACGATTACAGCCGGAACAACCTACAACTTCAATCTGTCACTCGATTTTCCAAGCTTCGACATCCTAGGAGTATCGATTGGATCTTACGATGGAACAATTGTGGAACTGGATGACGCCTTGTCACTGTCTGTTCCGTACACTGTTGGTAATTGGCACAATATCGGTGCGGATTTCTATGTCATGGTAAGTTTCAAAATGGGCGAGATTTGGAGTAGAAGGCCTTAATTTGGCAGGCTGCCTACGGATTTAAATATCTTATTTATACCTGAAGATTTAGAACGCTGACTAGTTCAGATCAATGCCGATATTCTAGGACTCTCTATCAAAGATCAGAAACTGGAATTAGACATCACAATAACTAATCTGCAGCAATTGCCTGGCGCTATCGAACAGTACATGAAGGATCAGGTGGCCGACTACTTGAAGGCCAAAATTGCAGTTCCAATTATACAGTTCGGCGAAGATCTGAAAGCGGTACGCAAGGTTGATCCCCCAATATCACGTCATGCTAAAGCTTCCAAAGGAAGCAAACAAGGCCATCGCCGCGCTTCAAGATGGGTTTAATATCCTGGGCGCCGACATCATCAGTCTCCTGAGTGACGCAGGCCACGTAAGTTTCCTTCTCAGAGGACCAGACTAGACAGGCTCTCACGCATCCTCTAGGCAATTGAAGACATTGCCGACGGACTTAAAAATACGCTGGGCTACAGTATTGACGAGGTCGCCGGTGCGCTCAACGACTTTGGCCACGACGTCAACCAGATCAGCGACATACTAGGGGACGTCTTTCTAGCGGGGCCGCAAGAAGTCTTCTCTGCACTGACCTCAGCAGGAGTAACGGTTGAGCATGCAGTTGAAGCCGTCTATAGTGAGGCTGGAGCCGAGTTCAGCAAGGATTTCAACTTGGTAGGCAACTCGATTGCGGGCTTTGCGCTGGATGCTGGGGCCGTTGTCGGTCATTTCTTGGACACGGACGTTGCACAATTTGCAGACAACACAAGTAAGTACTTCCTCTTAATACCCCCTTGCAGGGCGTTTCTTGCATATTTAACTTCTGATTTTGGGTTCTGCCTCCCTGAGAGAACGCAATGCTGATGATTGTCAGTTTCGGAGGCAGGGACTTTCTTCGAGGGTGTTGGCGATCAGATTGGGAACTTTTTCTCCAGCATTTTTTAACGCATCTTGATCGGCTACGGATCGCACTTTCATTTGCTTGCTGTATTGTCCTTTTCGATGATTGCTGAAGGACGACTTCTTTCGATCTCCTTTACGACAAGTGAGTAAGCCTTTCGATATATCCTATGCAATGTACTAATCATTATATTAATATAGCTACTACAGTGCCATATTACGCCTCTCCTCAATTCCTTTCCTCAATTATAGTCAGGATTATATTTTAGCTATTATAACAGGCTTATG
>JAJONI010000233.1:0-30814 GCA_022190145.1 Pezicula rhizophila
TTCCTATTTGTCCCACTTATTTAGGACATAAATGTCCAACCTACCATAACACAGAGAGGGAACACAGAACACAGAGTTCTTAAATTAAAATATCACTTAATTGAGAATATAAAGCATGAAGTACAGGGAGGATGTGGTCAGAACTATTGAAAAAATAAAGACTTGGTGGGAGGCAAGTAGGGTTTATATACTAAATGACAGGCACCTAAACCGGAGCTACAGCTACGCCCATCCATACAAAATAAGACTTTTGTTAAATGTACGAATAGTCATGTGACAGTCCTACTACCATAAGTAGGCACTTCCCACCACAATAGCTCTTTACAGAACACAGAATACAACTCCCATTTGTCCACACATTGTTGCTCCCTTTTATCCTTCCCATTCAACAGCTTTTAATGTGGTGCCATTTCTATTGACGAAAAATTTGGTAAATAACGTATTAGCCCAAGATGATGAGAATTAAATTTGCGATTTTCGGAGGGATTAGTGAGCGGTTGGGCTACTAGAAATGATAGGACGGGAAGATAGACTACTAAAATACTTGATTACAGATAAATGTAAGTCTTGGTAATATGTATCGTGAGGATAGATAGTTAATTTAATTCTTTGAAGTGATGGGATGGTAAAATCGTGATGTGTGTGGAGTATCTGGATATGTATATACGCGATAAGCGACGATACGTATGTAAGCGACGATGTACTTGGGCACCTTATTTAGCTTCGAAAAAAAAAATATTACTATACAACGTTCTTGAGAAAAAGTGGTCCTTCTTACATTGTGCCCGTAACAATGCCCGTAAATTAAACAGCAGTTGTAGTATATAGTGAGTGCTACATAGACCGTTGGTATATATATCCGACTAAGCCTGAAACTGCTACCGAGGTACAAAGGTACGAGCATCATCGATGCTAAGGCATCTCAATGCTACTGTGAGAAAGGAAAACCTTATTAAATCCCAAATTCTCGGATTAGTCGATTTAGTGATATGATCTTTGAGCTACTTTGGTAATCGAGGAGGTTTCTCTTTTCCCCACCATCTCGATTGATTCGCTGCTTCTACTTTAGTTTTAAGAACTGTGTGCCACTTAACAACGCAGTTCACTTGAAAATTTGGAGATGTTTGTGTCAAAGACCATTATGGTGGGCTCGAGGAGACTCGTAAATTCTCTATTAAAGTGAGGTCGGGATGAAGTATAATCGAATAGGTGGTGACGATGATGTGTTTGGGATGGGTGATGATAGAAGAAGTGTTGTAGTAAAATTCCAGTAATCTTGTTCAAATCATCCTGGAAACCTCATTCTTTGAATGGCTGGATTAGGGAAAAGGCTAAAGATTTGCTTGCATAATTTACATTCCGTAAGGACAGTACGTCCTGGCTAGCTTCTCATCGGTTAAGTTTCTACTTGGTAGGTAGACTATGGTGGAGATATTAATTCAATCTATATACCGCTTCAGACCAAAAACAGGCAATATCTAAGTCTCTGATATATATATCTAGCGTATTTCCTGTTGCCTGGAACAATCACTTATATAAAAAAGTCTTAGAATCTAGATCAGAAACACCCGATAGACTAAAATACCATTAATGTTTTGAATCTTGATAGAAAGTTCACACGCTCTCCAGCTGGTTGTCTCCCAATCCCTCCAGGAGATACGCTGCGTCAGCCAGACCTGGAGAATGGCATATCTTCACTCTCATTGCCATTCTCTCCTCTCGAGTCCACCCTTCCTCTACCTCCTCCTCAATCCAAGCGCTTCGGAGCACCAGTAACTCAGGACAGACCACAGCGCAGTACCTCCCTCTTCCCTCCTCGCTCCTTGTGTGCTGCTATTACCAGTGATTTCCAAACCCAAAGCATGTTAAATTGAGGGGAAAGATACATCTACTCTCATCTCAGGGAATCAAAGGCCTCGGTGATATTCCCTTAGGATCGACAGTCTCGTCGGTGACTTTCTCCTCAAGCCCCTTCTGATAGACATCTCCCTGCTAACCGTTATTCCCTCAGCAGCTCCTGCCTGTCTCATCTGTCTCAGGAATATCCTCTTCGTCGTTGCTCTCAGTCGTGGGTTACTTGGCGTTGGGTATAGCTTTCTGCGTTCATTAGTTTCGAATACTCGGTACTTGTAGCCTTGTATTTGAGGTTTTCGCAGGAAGGAGGCGCTTCTCTTGGGGCATGTTGCGCGCACATGTCGTTGCGGAAGAGGCTAGGGAGGGCTGCATATCTGAAACTGCTGCTCAGTATACAAAATATTGTTTATTTTCGAGCAAAAGATGTGATAGCACATAAGGATACAGAATCTCCTCAAATTTTGGTAAAGCTTTTGTTCCGTTCGTTTGTTAACGTGTTGAGCATGCCAAATGCTTTCAAGACTTGTACAAGACCTACCTGAGCTAGTATTTTTGGCAACTGTATGAACATTTTCTGTATATTCTTGTTGTATTAGCCTTGAATAATTTAAACCGGTTATAGAATGCTCGCAGTTTGACGGGTAGATAGAAAGGTTGCCGTGTTGAAGGAAGGTAACACTGGCGAGCACTTTCTATCAATTACTTATCTTGCAGGCTTTGGGAGAATTGTGCCGACGAGCTAATAAATTGCACAATGCTTGAAGTCAGGTAAGGTGGGTAAACTCAATTGACATATTCTCCAAGGTTCAAACCACCACCATCCCAAACCATGTATCAAAAACACTACCTTGTAAGCCTAGTCGCCTCCCACTCAGCAAGCAACGCGACATCCAACTGTTCCTGCAACTTCTTATTCAATACCTCCAAGTGCTTAGCCTCACCTCGCGCCACCTCGAGATCCCTATCAAGCGACTCAACCTCTGCCTCCAACTTCTCGAAACAGGGACAGTGTCTAGCATGGTAACAGGACTCAGGACGTCCCCCGGCAACACGATCTGCAGTTACAATGATCTTGTCGAGGAATCGGTGGAGGATATTGCCGAATGCGGTGAGGAGCCTTCTGAGAGGATCGAGGACTGGTTCGACCATTGGTGAGAGATCGTCTTCATAGTATAATCGAAGATCGTTCGCGCAAGCCATGGCGAATGGGACTGTAAAGTACGAGAAGACTGTGATGGCAACGATTAAGAAGCACTGGAATAGTGTCAGCACGTTCAGTTCCTGTTGTGCTCTGCGATTCCAAGTGTGCAGAGCGCAACGCAGAGAACACCTACTTTATCCCGAGTCCTAAGGTCTTCCAACTCTTCCATAAAATCGATGTCTACCATTGCGGGGAGCAGATTAGCTACAATGGCTACCATGAATGTGATGCTGATAGCGTAGATTTGTGCCATTGCGGGCGTAGTTGTGTGTTTGGAAGTTGTTGAAAGCATGGCTAGGTTGTTGAGCTAAAGGATAGATACAAAAGTTAAAATCCTGCGCGCTAGTAAAAGCAGCTGAGTTACTCAAATCAAGTGAATTACCCAAACCTAGTGAATTACCTCGATCAAATGAGTTACTTAAGTCAACTGAGTCACTTAAGTCAGTCCATCTCTCGCATCTCAATTCGTAATCATTCAAAATAACACCCCACAGAGCAATTGACACAGTACTTATTGATAAACAAGATTTCGGCCAACTCTGACCGCGAATATGAGAGATTTAACTGATTCGATATTGTGTAAGTCATAACACGGGGTATCTTCGAAAATTAACCTTGTCCATGAATCATGATTCATGGCTTGCCTTTAGGAGAATTCTTCATCAAGCTGGGCCCATATGTCTCTAGAGGTATCGGGCTCTGGGTTGTCCGCATCTTTCTTCCCATCTTCAGGATCAACCAACTTAGCTTGTCCCAAACCCTCCAATATGCTTTCCACTTTTGCCTTCATCCTCATAATATCCTCAGTCTCCGCTCTAGACCTGTCTAGCTGCTCCTGCATCATTAAGATCAGTGATTCTCGTGCTTGATGCGGGCGATATTCGTTCAATAAATGATGGAAGTTGATAAATAGTGTCCGTAAATCTTGCATCTTGTCCGCTTGCTACGAAATCTTAAGTCAGCCGGTTATAATTTTAACCTCTGAGAAAGGAAATTGTGTACCTGTTCTGGATTGACGCTGAGCGTTCCTACCATCTCCAAGAAATTCAATAATATGGACTTCGCGAGCTTTTTTAGGATGAAAGCGCGGTCAAGGTGTTTGCCGGTTGGGGTCGCGGGGGGTGTGTAGAGTTGCTCTACGCCAGCTTCTTCCAAGGTTGGGATGGGCTCATCGAGCTGCAAATTATACTATATCAGTCTCTCGATCTGTGTCTCATTCGCTACCACATACAAAATACCGTCCCCCAAAGCAATTCCAGGTTCCGTCCGCTGGTGGCTCCGGAGGTTGTAAAAATCGCAGTTCAGACGGTAGGTCGAACAGTCGGATCGGCGCAGTCTCTGTAGATGGGCCGTTCTTCTGATTCTCAGATTTGGCTGCAGCGCGCAGTTCTGCTATACGATTGAGGTTCTCTGGCGTGAAGTTCTGATAGAAGGGGGGAGGAGCTGGGAACAACGCTCCAAGCACGTTCGTTGGCTGTTGCTCTGCCATTGTCGCGAGTACCAAGTTAGACAATAGAATGGAACTATACGGGACTGTTCAATCACAAAATTAGCTTGAAGTGGTAATAATGAGAGTGTGGAGCTCTTACTTGCCGAATGTCTATTTGTTGAAGCTGTTGATGTAGTTGGAAAATCCGGGGAAGCTGTTGTCGCGAATCTACTAGTTATGTAAGCAAGGCTGAAGATCCTTTTGGTCGAAAGCAGCACTGCTCAGCCTTTTACATACGGCTTTCCATTACCAGTACTCGAATCAATTCAGAGACTTAAATGGATAATGGGAAATCATAGCTGTGGCTTTGAAGTATTCAATGATTCTTCTTATTACGCGTTAAATATATTCATCTGGTCAGAACCTGATCTCAAAATACTTGTAAACGACTACAGAGGGTCGCCGCTTTCATAGCAGCGGTGAGGCTTGGTGGCGAATGGCCACAAAAGGCACAACGTCAGACGACACCTCGAACCTCAAACCCGACATCGCTCCTCTTGTACTGCATACCTTCGCTCCTCGACCTGGTCTATTCCTCAAATACTGATGCTTGCCTAAGCTGGTTAACGGAGGCCCTTTGGACGATGTCTCGCAATGGTCGTTCAAGTCCCGGTCTATCCGCTCGTCAAGGTTGGATCGGCTCTATAGCCAGATTCTGGGAGGTTAGCTTATACTTGTAACGGAGAAGTATGTGATGTAGCTGATATTTGCAGAAAACATACGCCCCGGATTATGTTGGCTTTGCTCTACTGTTGACGGCGTATCTCCTCGTCCGATCCCTTCTCGAACCTTTCCACCGAATGTTCACCTTGAATAATATCAACATCCAATACCCACATGCACTTGTCGAGAGAGTTTCCGTCGGCTGGAACATATTCTATGGTGGAGGCGTAACACTTGTTACTTTAATCCTCTGGTTGGCTGTCTCGCGAGCCAGTCTACATAAGTTCCATGTTACAATTTTAGGGCTCTTCATCAGGTATGGATGTGCACTAGTGTGGTCTTCAATGCTCCCTTGCTAAATATAATCAGTCTGGCTCTTGCTGCCTTCATTACCGATGTGATCAAAAACGCTGTTGGGAGGCCTCGGCCTGACTTGATCTCAAGATGTAAACCTGCTACAGGCACGAACCCGGCCATTCTTGTCACAATAGATGTTTGCACCGAGACTGATCACCATACTCTACAAGATGGCTGGAGGAGTTTTCCATCCGGCCATTCTTCTTTTGCGTTTGCCGGCTTGGGATATGTGGCTATGTTCTTTGCTGGACAAATGCATGTCTTCAGACCTAGGACGGACCTTGGTAGAGCATTGCTTGCTCTTGCCCCTCTCCTTGGTGCAGCTCTGATTGCAATCAGTCGTTGTGAAGATTATAGGTCAGTCCCATTCTCTCATCCATGGAATTTCCACTAATTTAGGTAGACACGATGTATACGATGTCACATGTGGCTCTATTCTTGGGATGACCGTTGCATTCTTTTCTTACAGGCGCTACTACCCACGGCTCCGGTCCTCGAAGTGTGATGAGCCCTTCCCATCTCGAGAGACGACATTTAACGAAGGGTTTGGCAAACTCAAGAATGATGAAGAAACTGGCCTGCGGAGAGTACCAGTCGGTGTGGATGGTGCTGAAAGTGACGATGAAAATTGACACTGCCTGGTGGCTAGATACTTGATACTGTTGTACATGCAAATATATGCAACTCCCTCGTCTTCCAAAGCTAATTTTCAAATGTGAAATGCTTACTAACCTAAGTTCAGTGACAAAATTGAGGACATAAGAGTCTGGAAAACTGAGCACATTATCATAAGCTCTGGTTAAGCACAAGGTGCGGTTATGCAGTCGCTTGCGCCTAGTTTGGGAAAATAAAGTTACGATACCTAACTGAAGTGAGATACTACTAAGTAATCAGTTACCCAACTCAAGTCAGATACCCAAGTTAATCTAGTCACTAAAGTCACTGGCCCTTCCCCATCTTCATGACAGCTTCGACGTCTCGGACTGCGTTTCCGTTTGAATCCATGGTGAGCCGGTCCCAGATGCTTCGACCAACTGGTGCTGGAGCAACTGCTGCCTCCTCAACCCATTCTTCCTCGTCATCCCAGCCTTCATTATTCTGCTCATCCTCATCCTCATCCCCATCCTCATTATCATCGTCGACTTCATCATATTCATTCTCAGGCTCAGCTTCAGCCTCGGCGTCTTGCTGGTCTGGCGCGGTTGATGGTGATGGTGATGCCAGTGAATCTGCAGAATAGTCAGTTACTGAAATAATTTGAATAGCTCAAAGACAAAGACTTGCCATCTTCGGATTCATACTCCTCCACCTTGGCCTTGAATTCGCAGCGCTCTCTCCACACCTTCCTCAGAGAATCTTGCTTTGACTCAAGCATATTTTTGAGCCAGGGCACTTCCCTAGCGGTCTCCTCTGCACTCTCCCTCAAGGTATTCGTAAGTTGCAGATCTTCTCTCAGCCGAGTCATCTGGTATTCATCGTCCCGTCTTGCTTTTTGGAGCTGTTCGACTTCCTTAGCGGTCTCCTCTGCACTCTCCCTCCAGGTATTCACAAGTTGCAGATCTTCCTCCCTCCAGGTATTCGCAAGTTGCAGATCTTCCCTCAGTCTAGTCATCTGGCGTTCATCGTCCCGTCTTGCTTTTTGAAGTTGTTCGACTTCCGCGCGGAGCTGTAGTACTTGATCATAGCCGGAGGCCTTATGTCTCTCCGCTGCTGTGGTGACGCGTAGTGGAGGTGGTTTGGAGAGGTGTTTGTTGGCAGCGGACAAGTTGCGGCGCAGTTCCTTGATGGTAAACTTCTTGTTGCGGTTATCAGTGTCGAGATAATCATTGTCCGTAGTGAGTTCCTTGTTTCTGTTGGTCAATTCGGCTATCTCTTTGACGTATTCGTTCGAATCGTCAACGAACTGCCGCCATAGGACTTTGTATTTTGCTTTCTCGCTCTCCAGGTCCTTGATGAGAGATTTGTGCCTGCAGGCACGGACTCGAACTGGTACTGGTTTGGCGAGCAGGGTGTGGGTGTGACCGACCACAAGGGTGATGAACGCAAATATGAGATTGATAATGGCATTGGCGCCGACCAGAAGAGAGACGATGGCGAAGGTGAGCTGCAGACATGGTTAACTTGGATTCCCTAGGTAACTGAAATAATGGGGGTGACCAAAATGATCTTTTTAACTCAAAGGGCTTCAGTAAATCAAAAGGTGAACTTACCAAGTTCTTCTCTGGGAGCGCGCAGGGGAGAGAATTGCCCAAGAGGGCGGCGATAACGAGAAGCAGTGGTAGGTACATTTGGCGAGATGGTAGAGTTTTGATTGAAGAAAGACGTACGAGGGAAAGTTCCAATTCGAAAAATGAAGCTCTTGCTAGATCGCTATGTCGAATGACGGGGAGGAAAGAGGAAAAGTTGAAAATGTTTGGAGGGTTTTGAAATGATACTCACCGAACCGCGTCAAGCATGCTCGCTTAATTTGAAGATGAATGCGAACAATAGGCAAGGCTGCACAACAGGCGCAGACAATAGGAAGAAAATTCTGTTGAAAGGCTCAATAGCTGCATATTTCACGTGAGTCACCCAAGTCAAGTCAGATATCCAAATTAAGGTAGTCACTCGTCTCAGATTAGTTCACTTACAAAACAATTGAGTTGCCCAAAACCAAGGGGGCTATCCAAGTTAAGCCAGTGAACTAAACCCATTTATGTTTCCTATGTGCAATACCGAATTACTTCATTTTCTCTATGTATATTAAACCATCTCGTGATTTGACTTCACGTTAAAGTGCAGCTAAGCACTGTATTGGAGAATGAAAGAGTAAGTTGACGCAGCCGAGGTCCTGCGATTCTGATATTCTACATAAAGCCCACTTAACTTCGGCACCTATTGTGCCTAACATTGGGTAGATATGGAATATTTGAAACTCTAAATAAGACTCATGTGAGCCAAAGGTTCAGTTCGTCTCTCAAACGACTCAGTAACTAAAATTCAGCATCCTCCCATTATAGGAAGTCATGAGGATGACTTTGCATTTTGAGATTACAGCAGAAATGCAGCATATGATAATGGAGATGTGCAAGAGCACTATCCAGAAGTGTTTTTGATTAGCATCTGAAAGAGTTACTCCGACTGAAGGTGAATGAATTACCCGGACCAAGCGAGGCACTTGTACTGTATCTCATCTAATTGTGTTCTTAAAAGAAGTGAGTTACGCAAATCAACCAAGTCAGAAACTCAAGCCAGATGACTTTCGAGGTTCCCATGGCAAATTTACCAACTTGTGGAGGGATTGAGAACTGTTGGCCTCGCGATCGCGCAGCCTCGCTTAGCGCGGTTTTCTACCCATAACTTTGCCAGTTCCCTCTTCATCGCGACAACGTTATTTACTTTGCACACAAACTCTACCTTCTCACACACAAAACAAAATGTCTTTAAAACTCTTCCTCCAAGTCTTTGCTTATCTTGCGCTTAGCATCGCATTTGAACTTGGAATCTACGTCTCCCGCCAGGTTTTGGGCGCAGCTGCATACATGAACGGATATGCATCATGGAAGCTAGGATATGATCCTCTAGTAGAGCCTTGCTTTGGCGGACACCGCGGTGGAGAAGACTTCCAAGGAATCTCAGACAGGAAGCGTCATTATTTTATGACATGCAATGGGCAACATGATGCCATGTGGGGTAAACATGAAGGAACTGCGCTCTTGTTGGTAGGAGTTCAATTCCAACAACTATA
The DNA here is from genome assembly GCA_022190145.1 of Pezicula rhizophila. Classification (NCBI taxonomy): domain Eukaryota; kingdom Fungi; phylum Ascomycota; class Leotiomycetes; order Helotiales; family Dermateaceae; genus Pezicula; species Pezicula rhizophila. Next base: position 9,292 of record JAJONI010000233.1, read on the forward strand.
GTGGCTATAGCTAATACAAACATCTTTAGTTCATAACCGCCATCACCGTCACCTATTTCTCATTCCGTTTCCTTGTCCGCCTTGTCGTAACCCGTCCACGGTCTACGACTAGCCCCGAAGCATCGACCCCTACTGTATCAACTGAGTATGTTGACCGTTTGAGAGCTACGCTCAAGACAGCCGAAGATTCTATTGCAAAGTTAGAAAGCGACCACATACGCGAGCAAGATAGAGCAGACAATCTTTGTAAGAAACTGAATTCGCAGCGAGAACGTTATGAACGCCTAGAGCGCAGCACGAACCAGCAAAGGTTGGAACTTGAGAATGCAAAATGCTCGCTTGAGCAATCACAATATGAACACAAGAAACTTCGGGCATTTATTGCTCAGCAACCAGACCTATTGGATGTCGAGTCAGCAGAGCGTCTCCGATCTGAAGCTCAACGATTGAAGAATGAAAACCGTATACTCTGGAAAGAGGCAAAGGAAGCCAGAGATAGAAAAAAGACAACCACGGCCCAGTTTCAAGCAGAAATCAAGCACTTGGAGGAGGCGAGAAACCAACTTCTCCAACAGAATGTGGAGCTTAAATCGAGAAAGGCCCCCGAGCAGTCCAGCCAGGAGTTGAAAGTTCAGAGGGTGGAGAAAGACACTTACACCGATACCATCAACAGACTCAATAAAGAAAACGCCGACCTCAAAGCTGACTTAGATCGCAAGAACAATGAACTTGCAACTTCGAGGTCGGAAACTGCAACGAAGTCTACCACAATTCACAATTTGAGACGGGCCAGCACCAATTTAAACAGCACTCTTGCTCTCAAAGATACGGAGATCTATAACCTAACGAAGGGCATACAAGATATGATATCTGAGAAAGAAAAGCTCCAATCGAAGATGGCAGAGCAAGACCTGCGCATTGTTCAGGGAATTAGTGAATTTAAACAGCTCCAGGCTTTGGCCAATGAGCACAAGGCTGCCGTAGATCAGGAAAGTGACGAGGTCAAGAACCTCAACGCTACCATTAACACACTCAAAGCTACGATATCTTGGAGAGATAATGAACTCAATGAATTTCGATCTACAATTACGAACCTCAACTGTGCCATTGAAGAAGGCAATGCTAGGATATCTCGGGGAAATGATCAAGTCAATCACTTCGAATCTACCATCGTGGACCTCAAGCATACCGTTTTAAAACTCAACAGCGATATTAGCCAAAAGTCGGATTTGATCGCTGACTTACAAAACCAAATTTCCCAGTCCACGAACAACAACGTATCTAACCTGGAGAGCCAGGTTGCTCAGTTGCAGGCTGAAATTGAAACTTTGAAAGACGAAAACACTAAATTAGCTCAAAAGAGAGACCTTGCAGTCAAGGGAAAAGAAACTGCCGAAAAAGAATACGAAGATATGGAGAGAATAAACAACCAGAACGTTCAAGATTACAACGACATGACGGAAGAATACAATGAACTTCTGGAGCAGGCTAAAGAGTCTCAAAAGCAAGTCGATGAACAGGAAGAGCTTCTGCAAAAGAGAACCAACCTATTAGTAGAACTAGAGGAAAAGTGCAAGGAATACAAGGACAATTTAGTATCGAGGATCCAAAAACAACGATCGCTTGAAGCTGAAATCATCAATTTGCGTACCGATTGCAAAGACCTTAACGCCGAAATAACCAAACTACGCACTAGCGACAGCACGCAACCCTTCGCATTTTCATTCGGAAGCAACGTCAAAATGAATTGAGTGGCGCTTCAATAGCCAGTCATAAGATTTGTTAGGGCTCAAAATCACTATGACTATTGGAAGCTTGTGGGTGTGGAATTATCTCAATTTCTGGCAACACGTTGGCTTGCTCAACTGTTTCAAGTAGGCTCTCGGGAATTGTGATCATGAGGTATTTTACATATTTATTGTTTCTGTTTCTGGCTGGGATGGCTTGTGATGAGTTTCTAATGGAGAGGTAGAATTAGAAAGTTGCCAGCACTCGTGTGCAAAGACCATTGCTAGTAAGGCACCAATGTGTCTGGTAGTTCTCCCAACTGCTGCATTTGAAGGATGTTTGAGTTAGAAGCAAAGATCCTTTTCAGCTGTATGCGTATTCAGATTTGCTGTTGCTTTTGTTCTTTCCGGTAGAACAGACCGATACCAATGGACCAAAATAGATTGTTAGAATAGAACTCAATGATGCCACTTATTGTATGATTGGTCTATTACAGTGAATTTAATTCTCTCATATACCTAGGGTTTGAAAGTCCTAAATATACAGATTTATGCCATGAAGCGCTTCCTCAACTCGTCGGCAAAATGCACCACGCAAACTCATAGCTCTGAATGCGATAATGTCAGTAAATCTACGAATACGGTTGTACTAGAATGATAGAGAACTTATTTTATGATAGAATAAAGATCGTAACATTTTTTTCCCGGTTGTGGGAAGGCTTCAACAGTTCTGGATTGCGTTGCATGGAAAGTACAACACGTGTCGCTTATACGCGATTCACTAAGTTGCATCGCGAGGCTCAAAGGCCTAAAACAGCGCTGGTCCCCCGCATTCACTACAGCCCTATAACCAAAAATTTTCCACCCAGCCTTCCTCTTCCTTTCCTCATCGTCAACAACACCATTGAAATCTTGAGTTTACCTCTAGCATTTTCAATTATGTTACAGCCATAGACAAACCTTGATATTCTCGTTGAGTTACAGCATCAACAAGCTCTTCAAACTTCTTGATACATAATCGCATTGCTTTGCGCAACATACCAATCAATACAAATCTTCAGAGTACTCGTCAAGCATTGCCGCCAAGATGTCTATTGCCAACAAACTCATCGTCTTCGTCGCGTTTACTGCTCTTGTACTCGAACACTTATTCAATGGGCCCAGCAGAACAATGACTTGGGTCACCGAGACTCTGTTGTTCGTTATGGGTTACATTATCACTGCTTTCAATCCAGAGTCCTTCGAGACCAGTGGTTGCGACTTCTGGGAAGAGCGCAACTCTGGCGAGGTCGGAAGAAAGGCTTCCAGTTTTATTAATTACGTCCACGAAAAGCAGTGCATGGGTCGAATTGCGGGTAACGAACAGAATGGTCCTGGTGAGAAATACGCCTTTGTAAGTCTTCGTGCCTCAACGTAGTACTCGCGAGACTAAGTCCATTACAGGTCCTTGTCATGCTTATCCTTCTCTACTCGATCCCTAAGATTTTCCCTCTGTCCGTTACCCCTTCAGACTCGGCACATGAACCGGAAACGGATTCAAATTCAGGCACAGGATTAGAGCAACCCTCCTTGCCTGGCGGTTTCCATACGGGTCATGAGGAAAGCACGGATGTTCACCATAGTAATGAACAGGCAATGGTGGAGGTCAAAGAAGACACAAAACAAGGACTCGCGTCAGACTCAGATTCAGAAATTGGACTATCAAAACTCCTCATACCATACCCTGTTCTCAATATTCATGAAGACACCGCTAAGGACATCGTTATCAATGAAGAAGCCTTGAAGGAGGTCAACGAAAAGCCAGAGACAGAAAAGAAGTCGGAGACAGAACAAAAGCCAGGGAAAGAACAGATGTCAGATTCAGCCAACAGCACAAGAGCAGCAGAATTCTCCCCACCAGGCGCGTTCATCGATTTCCAAGAAGAAAACACTGACGCTTCTACAAACATTAAAGAAGCCAAGAACAAAGCCAGAAAAGCTCGCACAGCATCTAAGGAGAAGTTGATATTGGACAATCCCCAAGGTGGTACCACAGAGGTCAATGCCCAGAATCCGCAAGAGGATGATCCCCAGCAAGTGCTCCTGATGCAACTGAGTGACGATAAGATGAATCTCACAAGAGAACTCGCTCGGGAGAGAAGAAGTCAAAACGTATTATTGAATGCACTTTGCATTGAGAAACAACAAGTGGAAGGCCTCCGAAACGAACTAGTAACGGGTGGTATAAAGTGGAAGAAAGCCTTCTCTTACGTGGACAATAAGTTGTGGGAGACTCGACGAGAAGCTGGCTCGCTTCATATGAGTTTGAGAGAAGCTAATAAGAAACTTGAAGAACAAGAGCGTGTTAAGCGGGGGACGAAGCGGGGTCTTTTCATTGTCGAGGATACGAGCCCAGCGAAACGACAAAAGGTTGATAGTGTTGGCGATCGAGTAGCAGAGATGATTGAGGAGATACGATCTCTTCGTGAGCATAACAACAAACTCATCTCATCGTTGGGCGAGAAAGATACTAAGTTGAATGAACAAGCCACTCGGATTTCGGACATGTTTGAAGAGGGTACGAAGCTTCTGGGCCAGAAGGAGGATCTTGAGAAGGAAGTTCATCGCCTACATCAGTTCGGAACCTATCTGGAAAAATCCTTTCAGCAAGCCCACCAGACTCCCGGAGATATAGACGACGGTGAGTTTGAGCGCACCATGAGCCGTGAAATTGATGAGTGGGAGCAAAGTCATGGTAGCCGTATTGTGGATGTCACCGATGAAGACGTGGCTCTTAACTTTTAGGGTGATCTGGCGTTGCATCGGTGGCGTTAGCTCGTGGTAATATCAAGAGGACATGGAATTAGATTTTGGGTCTTCTTGATTGCCCTTTTCTTCTCTGATGGCTTGTGGGATGCTGGCTGAAGCGCCTTGGCCGGTAGTGCTGGGGATTTATGCCATTTTTGTAAGAATAATCTCTATGGTAGCATACGTATGGAAACATTCCATGCACAACCTTAAGAGTCATTAAAAATATTTGTACGAGTAGAACTACAGTATGCTAGTCTGACAACTCCATTACAGGAATCTGACTCCATGACTCAAATGATAACACAATCTCACTCAACCAACCGTTCCAACCGCCAGTTAGATAACATGCATAACATGCGTCGTGAAACAAGGGGCCATGAAGTGAACTCCTCAAAATCCTCATCCTCGAGTATCATGACATCTCCAACATCGTTGTCCTCTGAAAATTCTTTGCCATCCACTTCTCATCCGCCACCACTGATCCTCGCCAGGTGTGTGGCAATATGCGTTTCGCCAGAATCCTTGAGATTCTTAACTACAACATAAATCCATGTTCGAGCCTCCCCCTTTCATCTCTGAAAACCATCTTGCCCCTGCTTTACAAAAATTCACCTAAACTCAAATTCTCCTACATCTCCGTTGAAAGTTCTGCGTGCCGCGCAAAAAAAAAAAAAAAAAACAACTGCTAGTTTAGTTGCATTTTTTCGAGCATAATGGAGGTTGAAAATATAGACAGGCTATTGCATGGTAGGAGCCGGTGCATTTGAAACTATGCCGCCGTAACACAATTAGATATTGTCGGTAAGATCACCTTGCCAATAGGTGCGCGTATTTATGCCGAAAACGCTACTCGAACAGTGCGCAATGAATGCAAGGTAAATAGATAAATCTCTTATATTGCAGGGTTGTGATATTAAACTGTGAATGCAGCTGCTAATGTTTAACGAGGGCGAAAAGCTACTGTGAAGCACGAAATTGAGCTACGGGCGGAGTGCCATAACACAGCAGGAGGATAGTGAATTTGGACAAGCGGGTTTGAAGGTGAAATAGTGCATTATCTGATCACTACAACTACAGGTTAGTATTAAATCACTGGTTCTCGTAATTCCCAATCGTTAAATAAATCTTTAGCAACGGATTTGCACTTAATTAGCATAGCAATGTTTTTGCAGGTCGTAACTTTGTCCACAAGAGTCAAATCAATTACCTGAGCCAAGTGAGTTACTTCAATCAAGTAATTACTCAAATCAAGAAAGATGCTCAAATAAGTGAGTTATAAGACTTTGCATACCTAGTACGAAAGGTACGTGGAGGAAATACTTAATTACCTACTCAGGGAATGCTGGCCGTGACTTTGGTATGAACCGCTGGTAATAGTTAGGAGAGACGATAATTAAACAATGCATATGGAATTATATCCCGTTAATCTTCCATCTGTAGGAATGCATGTTTATGAAGTTGGAGTCCGACGACTTTGGATTTAAACTACGTAAGATGCCGTGGTTATGTCAGCAGTCCACATCGCTCCACTCACTCGCGGCTCGAAACCATAAATCAACGTCACTTTACCCTTCTCCTATTTCCTAAATCCAAGTATTGATATTTCATCATTCCGTTCCTCAATACGCATATTTATAACACATATGGTGATGGCCGATATGGGAGTCCGCTTACTGGAAAGTTCTTCTCCCGAATTGAAGTCGTACATATGTGCGTTGCTTATCGATTATGTTTATTCTTCAGTACGCGGTTTGACAAAGCAAATGATGCCTGGGACTTCTCCCACACAAAGCAAGGTCTCGTATGATCCTCCAGCCATACTAAGACATGGAAATTTCTTTGTTCGAACAAGGAAATGGAACCTCGTCCAGCGATTTCCTTATTTCCAGCTTCGTACCTCCACTAAAAGCTTGTGTAGTATAATTTCAAGAGATCCGTAGAAAGATATTTAGGGCATCTAAACGGAAATTATCGTTTCGAGCCATGCGGCCTATAGAGGCCCGTAATGCTGATCTCCAGTCAGGAATGTCCTTCAGGAGATACCACTTCCTCCGTATTCTTGCGAAATCCCTAGACTCGAAGGCTGTATAATCAATTGTTCCGCTTTGGCTCGTCCTATGAGCTTGCAACTTTTAAGCCTAGAATACAGAACTTGGTAATCTAATAATGTCAAGTTGTGAATGTGCTATAATCTGGGAGAATTCTGAAAAGTACTTCCTTTAGGGCTAGAAACTGCATCCAAGCTTGGTCTGCGTATTTTCATTCAATTGTAACTGTGGACAAACGCTGTAACCAAGCCTAAACTTTCATTTTAACTCCTGTAAAGGACTTTCAAGCTACTCCATATTTGGAAGACTTGTCCAAGTTTGGCTCAAGGAGCATATTGCCTTCAATCAAGTGCCGTTCTGAAGAAAAAGAGAATTCAAAGGAATTATAATTAATGGAACAGAAATGCCCGCAGATTTGATCCATTAGTTGGCACCCATGTTTCACGGCTGTCAAGTTTCTACTAGCTTCTAAGACCAATAAACTTCACGGGAAATGGGAACAAAGCCGGAGTTTATGGGTGGTACATTTGTTCAAGAGCTAAGTTGCAAGCTAAAACAGTAAGTGGCTTTTCTTGCATCAGATCCTCATTGGAAACTCTGACGGGAGGTTTTAAGCAATACTACCCTTACTCTTTTTTTGATATGAAGTGTGGTGATGCCTTCCTATGGTGAATTTTCAGCATAATAGCCTAGCGCCGCCGCAGCGCAGCCTCACGCGCAACCACATATAACTTGAACGCAACACCTCCCTCTTCTTTTTCTTCCCTCAACACCGCGTCAACAAGAAGTTTCTAGATCATCAAAATCAAACATATCGACTTGTACTTCATCTAACCAATACGAATACCTGAATATCTTCCATCCTCCTACACAATACCAAAATGGACTTGACTACGATCCTTTTGACCTTGTGGACATTGCTCCATACCACAATCACCTTCGCAGTGGGCAACATGATAGCACCAGGAAACGTTGATTTTTTCGAATACATACTCCAAATCGCCTTGTTTATCGTATTGAACTTCGTGTTCTTCTTCCAGGCTGACCAACACCTGATCCACCACCGCGTTTTGGGCCCCATGCTCTGGGCACTTGGTTACATAGAACCGCTTTTCAGCACAGCCACTATTGACTGCAATCTCTGGGCGAACGAGATCGATAAGATTAAGCGTCTTCCACTGGGCCAATATCTGGAGGAGAGACAATGCAATGGAATGTTTGACGGCCTGAGCGCGCAGTCTCAAGGCAACTGGAGCAATCAAGTAGGTTTCCTGCTTTCCATAACATACTTTAACAGCGCAACAAAACCATGTGAAGGTCACGATGAGCCCCGAAACTGACATTTTGACAGCTGTTCGTTAGCATTGCCTTGCTCGTTCTGGGGGCCACGATGGCGATATTTCTCTTCCGTGTAGCCTCTAGCCAACTTACGCATACCATCAACACGCTATCCAAGGCTTATAGAACAAGATTTACAATCCGGCAAGATCAAACCCAATCGGATGCATACCGTACTGCCATCAATATTCATCTTGTCACAATCTCTGCTCAAGCGACTCGTATAACCAAGCTCCAAGAAGAATGCAAAGGGCTCAAGGATCTCATAAAGGCTATCGAACAATCCCGTGCTGAACAAGAGATAAGCCAACAGCATACAACCGAGGAAGCCAATGCTATTCTTAAGGATGCTGAGGATACGGCCGTACATAAACCTATTATTTCATACAAGGAGCAGGTCGATAAAGAGATAACTCAAATGCACCAAAGATTCACTGAAGTGCAGAAAGACCTACAGCAACAACATGCTATTGAAAAGCAATACCTACGTAGTCGTTTGGAGGGCGATGTGCGAGAAGAGCAGGATAACTCTCGAAAGAAGCTTATGAAGCTGGGTAAAGAGCACGCGAAGGAGAGGGATGCTTTGGGCAAAGATCTTGCCTCTAAAGAACAACATATCAGTGACCTTTATCAACAGCTTGATGCCAAAAACAAAGAGTCTGAAAAAAACATCCAGGCTCGAGTAGAGACGGAAATCCTGACACGCCTTGAAAGTCAAGCGGAGGGATTCAGCCAGCAGTCCGCAGAGAAGCAAAATGAGCTGTTAGCAACGAAGAGCACTTTGGCAAAAGCCAAAGGGGAAGTCATTTCGACCCAGAACCAGTTGGCAGAGAAAGAAGATGAACTCGCTCGCGTTATGAAAGAATTGCAACAGGCCAATGCAGAATTGACTGAAGCCAGAAATAATGCCACTCGGGATCAGAATCGTCTGGCAAACAAACTAGCTGAACTGGATCTTGTTAAGACTCAATTGACACAGGCTAATACCCACGTCGCTGAGAACAAAGAGCAGGTATATGCAAAGGAGACTGCGTTAGCCAACGCCGAGGTTCAGGCAACATCTATCCGAAGTCAGTTGGCGGGGAAAGAAGGAGAGCTTGCTTGCGTTATAAAACAACTAGCAGACGCTAATGCCCTTATCGATGAGAAGAAAGGTCAGCTATCAGCAACGGAGAATGATTTAACCACCGTCAAAGATCAGGCAGCGTCTACCGAGAACCTGCTAATGGACAAAGAAGAAGAACTCGCTCGCGTCAAGAACGAATTGGATATTCTCGTCGCTAGGAGCAAATACGAGCTATCTGCAAAGGACGCTGCTTTGGCAAAAGCTAGAGAGGAGGCTTCAAGTACCCAGCATCAATTGGCAGAAAAGGATGGTGTGCTCTTTCGCCTTAAGGAAGAAGCTGAAAGTCTCATCAATAATATAACGGATGAATTGGCGCAGAAGGAGATTGAGTTAGCTGATGCTAAGAACCAAATTGCCTCCAAGCAAACAGAGAAACATGATGAGCTTACTGGACTCAAGAACCTATTTGCAGAAATCGACCAAGCTTGCCATGAGGCATTTTTCCAAATCAATGGACAAACGGGCAATCTCCAAATCTCCATTCCACAATTTATCCACAATGTCTCGAAAGCCTATCTGTACGAGAAAGGTGGACATGAGTACTACTCACGCCAATATGAAAAAGAGAAAGCTCAACATATTCATTTTAAGGGCCTATACAATTCAGCTCCGAAGAATGCAAATAACGATAACGAACTAAAGTGCAAATTCAACCTTCTACTTGAATTGCATGATTACGAGAGTCAAATGCTCAACCAGCAGTCATCATTGCTTGAAAGCTCCTTCAAGGAGCTCAGTACTGTATTCCAACAGTGCTTTGTACTCCCCCAGATCAAGAATCTCATGCAAGGCGAGATGAAATTAAAAATCAACGAGTTACAGAACCAATGGTCTCTCCTCTCGCAGCATCAAACTCTTCAACCGCAACCGGATGTCGAGATGACTCAACAACCTTCTCCAAGCACCGAAAATCAACAACCTCCCGCACCAGAAGCGCAATCCCAAAAAGCCATTGAGATGGTGCAACAACCTCCTGTAGTTATTGAGGATCCACAACCTCCTGCACCTGATACCAAACCTCAAGGAGACTTGCAGATATCTCCATCAAACTCAAAGCTGGGAGAGGCTATTTTACCAGCACCAGCAGAAAGGTCTCCCCTCATTGTACCAAAACCACAACAAAAAGTTGATATGACGGAATACAACAACTTAGTAGCCAGAGTTATTTCACAGGAACAGACTATACAAGCTAAAGGTCTTATTTATTCGGAAACATGGGAGAGAATGTGCCCCCCATCAAATATGTCTGATGAAGAGAAGATCAAAAGTTTCCTTCCGATACTGAAGAAACACCACCAAAAAATGAGGGCCATGTTGAAGAAGTAGAGCGGTTGGTTTGGTGAGGGATCTTGATGGGTTATCATGGATTATGATGAGTTATGTTGGATTTTATTAAATTATGTTGGGTTATGTAAGATTATGTTGTAGTATTGTTGAAGTACCAGTCTATAATAATGTAAAGTTTACACTGTAGCCTTCTCTGACATGAGCGCTTAATCTTATTGACTTAATAGTTACCATAGTGAATCTAAGGTTCTTATTTTCAAGTAACAGCGATTTAAGCTGATCTTTGGGATTTCCGCACTGAAAGTATGGGTTGCCAGGTTGTTTTGAACAACTCAAGGGTGATCTTTTCTGACGTTCAATATCAGATTTCTGAGTACTCAAGTAGCCTTGAGTAACTCTCATTTGAGTTACTCCCCTCGTTAACCACAACACTCACTTAGTGGTGTATTGCGCCAGCGACCTGGTGCTATAACCATTTCCTTGGTTTGCCCATCACTTCAGTAACCTCAATTCCCATCATTCAATACATAAATTTAGAATTTCTCTAATTATGCTGAATTTCCTTTTCGCAACTTATTGCTTTGTCTCATATCCCGCATGAGGTAAGTAGGTGCAAATAATTCCCTTTGTCCTCAAAATGTTTCAGTCCGTAGACGAAACTTTCTTTGAAGCCATAAAAACCGTCAACTTTCTCTTTTCTTTGTTCTTTCAGCAATCTAGTCAAAAAAATTTTGAGGCCACCGAGGCCGCTCTAAATTACCTTCTCCGCACTTTTTCACTTCTCTGCGCTCAGGACAAACCACCAACGAGCATTTGAAATTCTGGACCATCACGATGAAGGGTGCAAAGGAAACACCTCTACTGCGACAAGCATTGGCAACCGCCACGAAAAGGTCTGTACATTTCCAAAACTCGGTTGCGAGTTTCGTAGATCAGAATGACTATACTCCGAATACCGGTAGCAATCCTCCATCTCAGAACACAACAGTACAAGATTCTACACATGTTCAAGCAGTGGTCAAGGATTCTCGAGAAGCAGATCAGGGTGAATTTCAACCAGGATTTCCAAGCCAGAATGAAAACGACCACAGAACATACTATGAAGAGGATGAGAACTCCGCCAGTTCTTCTCCAGAGTCAATTCATGGAACCTCTCAAGCCCTTTTAGCACCAGAACCTACGCCAGAAACAAGTATCTCACAGAGTCCTACTCCAATGCAAGTCCAGTCTGTGAGAAGATTTTCTTCCAAAGTGAACAACAACACAACGCAAAGGAAGCAGATCCCCATGCAACGTCGCCAACATGTTAGGGTTCGTGTATATCATATCTTCTAAATACCTATTTCCACAGCATACTAATCAAATTGATAGCATGCTCCACTACTACTTCCACAATTCAACATATCTCGAAACCTCATTATGCCGGACCCCAACAAGATAATACAGTACTCGACACCATCTATCTCCCCACCAGAGTCTCCACTTGAAAGGTCATTTTCCTTACGAGCTGGAAACGAGAGTTCTGGTGGTTCTAGAGTAAGAGTTAATCCTCGCGCTACTCATGGGGAAGTTGACGATATTTCTCCATTGTCGCATTTCCAGAGGGATTATCCATCCGCATATGCCTCCACTCATGACAGCCCAAAATCTCAAATCCAGCCCGAGCCCGAGCCAGCATCACCAATATCACCCACCGTAGAGCTTCTCATACGCCGAGAAAGACTTCGAGAACGTAACCATACCCAAGCCAGCCGAACAGTCCTCGAAGCCGCATTAGAAGGTCCAATTCCAAACATGCCATTGACGCCTCCCAATTATGAAAATCTCACAGCTCCAAGCCTAACCGAGAATCGAAGGCAAGACCTGATAACTACGCGTGAGGGCGCATATACATGGACGCATATGAGAGATAATATCCTGGATATCGTTCGCGGATATATTCTGCTTATCGTCTCTATGTTCAACTGGAAGACATTAAATCTACTTAGCTGTTTCCTGGCGTACATGATTACAATGCATCCGTTACTAACCTGGATCCACGCCTTCACCCTCCAAATCTTCACCATCCAAATAATCCCCAAAACACCATCACCAAATCCAGGAAGCCCGAAATCGCCAAAACCTTATAGCCCAAGCCACAGAAAGCAAAATCCACAGAGGCAAAATTCCCTATCTCAACTCCAAATCCTGCACACGATCCTCTTCCTCATCCTCTTCCTTTTCTCCAACTTCGTCGGAATCTCACAACTCCTCGCCGGCCTCAGCTCTTACATATTCCACCACCTAATCTCTTCCCTCCAATTAACTACACCTCTTGAATACGCTCTCTCACCACTCCACCTCCAAATTTACGACTCCCGCTGCGACAGATTCCTAAACCAACCTCGTCACTACCTAGAGAGTGATGAATGGATAATCAGAAGAGGATGTGAAGGGTTTAAAGATGGATTATTTTGGAGATTTGACCCTAGTGATGTTCCTTTCTTGCCGTTAGTATTTAGTGTAAGTTTGATTTTAGTAGGATTCTGGGTTCGGATACTGTAATAGGAGGGTATGGTGATTGCTGATTTATTTGTGTGTACATTAGATTACGGATTTTGTCTTGATTGTTACTTTTCTTGTGGTATTGCGGAGACAACTACCTTCTTTCAAAACTATCGACGATTTCTTTTCGCAGGTTGGGAAATTTGTGAAGATTGTATTCCTTGGTTGTAAAAATGCTGTCTCGGATTTCTACCACGCATTCTGGCATCCTGCGGTCTCAGTTAGAGAAATACCCAATACTTGGTGGATTGGTCTTTCAACAACTATGTTTAAAGAATGGGTATCCGATAAATCCTCATTTTATATGCACTGGGGGCAATCCAAAAACTGGATATCGATGCCAAGTTCAGCAGACCTGATCTGTCAACATGGAAAACAATGTGGATGTTTTCTAACTACTGAAGAAGAACAGCGAAAAGCATACACAGGTTTCAAGCTAGCAAGAACTGACAGGTTATTGAAGCAGACAAATGCAGAACTTCAGCAAAGGATTCAAGAGTTGGAAGAATCCAAACAACACTTCAATTCCTGGGGTCAGTACCTCTTTCATCTAGTCGGTGCCGATGACCTCTGTCTTGAAGTTCAGGCAATGGACGATGGTTTCGAGACGCTACAGAGGTGTGTTGAGAAGCTGGTAGGCTTACGACAAGAATGCATAACTGCGCATGCGTTTCAAGACCAGAGGTCACTAGAAGAAGGAAATTCCAGACAAATAAATATCCAGGAGCAGCAGAGGATACAAATCGAAAACTTAGAAGAACAGAACAGATATCTAGAGAGACAACTTGAATCTACCTGGGAGTTACTCGATGCTAAAGCTAGGGACGAGAATCAGAATTCAGCTCGGCAACATGATGATCAAGGTGTATCACTACAAGAATACATCAACGAACTACAATCACAAATTAACTCGCAAGCTGAAGCTCGGACACTTACAAATCTAATAGAGCAATCCGAAAATGAAGACCAAAACTCAGCCTTACAACAACACATTAACACACTACAATGGCTTATAAATTACGAGACCCAAAAATTCCAGAATTTACTACAACAATCAGGCCTACAGGAACATAATAGTAGAATCCAGGAGCAAATTGAGCTACTCAAACAGAGCAATCTTAACCTACCACAAAGTCCGGACGCCGAATCCAAACTAATGCAAGAAAACATCCGTCTAAAAGAGCACATCGAGAAACTCTATTACGAAAGCCGTACCCGGGAAGAAAATCAAAAGAAAATCCACCACGAACTCACACTCCAAGAAGAAGAATGCCGACGCAAAGACAACAGGATAAAAGAATATCAAGAAAGAGAAGATAAGCTCAAGCGAGAAATCACAAACCAAGTCCAAGACCAACGACATAAATTCAACTATCAAATCACAAAACTAGAACAAGATAGATTTACAAGGACAAACGACTTCAATGAACAGGAAGGCAAGCTAAAAGAACGAATAACAGAATTAGTCAGAGAAAAATTACTGCATACAAACTGGGAACAAATAAAAGATCGAAATCCTCAATTTTACGAACTCTGGGACAGATATGAGGATATGGTGGCAGAAAGAGATACCCTGCAAGAAGAATTCGTTACCTTTCGACTAACGCACCGAAATGAGAAAGAGGACCTGGAAAACAGAATAGCGGACCAGGAAAATTGGCTTGCAAGAGCTAGATCGAGGTTATCTGATCTAGAAACACAGCTTTCGAATGCTAATACAAGGGCCTCTGAATTTGAACGTGCTAATATCCAGATAATCAAGGAGGCTTCCTCGTACGAACAATTATTTGCCACGGAAGGAAACGCGGAGGATATTATTCGTACGCTTGCAGCTTTAAGAAACGCGAATGACAAAGGTCGTGAAATGGTTCAACAACTTCAGTATCAAATAGAGGAACTGCAGGAGAAATTAGGGAAAGCAGAAACTGATCAAAAGATTATCTCGGAGGATCTACAAATTACCTACAGGGAAACTATTTCTCAACTCCAGGAAAATTTACAGCAAGCAGAAGAGGACAAGAAGGCAATGTCAGACGATTTACAGCATAGCTGTAAGATAGAACCCTCTGAACTCCAAGAGCAATTACGAGTAGTAGAAAGAGAAAAGAGAGACGCTATAACTCACCGAGATCATTTACAAGACGTAATAACCAAAGAGCGAAACCAGCGAGCACAAAAAGATAAAAACGCAACGTCCAAGAATACAGAAATCAGTCTTCAGGAAAGAATATCCGAACTCCTAGAAAAATTACAGGCAGCAGAAAGAGAAGTGACGGACGCTATAGCTCAACAAAGGCATCTAGAAAGTGTAATAATCAAAGAACGGAATCAACGCGAAGAAAAAGAGAAAGATAACATCTCCCAGAGCCTAGAGCTTAGTCTTAGGAAACAGATCTCTGAGCTTCAACAACAATTGCAACTCGCAGTAAGCGATAAGAGAGACATAGAAGCACACCGAGATCATGTACAAGGCCTCCTAACCAAAGAATGCCAACAAAAAGCAATACTACGTCGTGAAGTCCTCCGAGAAGCAGCACGGGAAGTAAAAAAAGTAGGACATATGCTGAACCAAGGAAAAGCCCTAGCGAGGAGCACAGGAAAGAGTCATAGAACCAGAGAAAGAAATCTCGAAAGGGACTATCAGTGGAAGATCGATGATCTTCAATCTCAGATCGAGTATCTGAAAGAAAGTCGATCACAACAAGCCCACGAGTACCAGGAGGCAAAGACGCAATTAGGAAATATAGAATTCATATACCAAGGGTTATGTGAGGCATATCGATATGAAGCTCAACAAGATATCCCAGTGGAAGAAGGGTTTACTAGATTTTTCATACGACTTGGAGGTATAATGGCGAGAACGTATGAGGACTTCCAGATCTCGAAGCTCAAAAATGAAAAAGTACAAAGGCAAATTGAGGAAAATCTTAAAGACCAGAACAATGCTCCTCCAAGCGATGACGATAACGACGACAACCAAGACCTGGCTGGACATCAATATACGGAACATCTGGAAGAGACTAAAGATACAGGCGACAATGAGGTAGTGGCCGTAGGGGGCAATGAAAATAAACCACAAAACGATACGAAACTCAACGGAGGCCTAGCATCTTCTCTATATTCAAGCGACCAACCAAGACCAACGGTAACACTACCACCACCAATGCCTACTCCTCCTCCTCACCCCAATCCCCCGTCCCACCTCCTTCTAACATCAATACCAGTGTTAGCACAACCCCTCATCACCGTTCCAACAGAAAGGGCTGGCGGAACCAGCCTAAGAAATTCTCGTTGGGCAACTACAATCGGTATAAACAATACCCGACCATTCAGCCAACCTCCCCCAACATCAACAGGTCCACTAACAACAACCCGAAGAAAAGAAGCATTAGACAATAGCCAAACTCCGACCTTTGATAGAGAACGAATGCAAATGCAAATAGCAAGACAACTACAGGTAGAATTTGCCGCCGCTAGGTCTAAGTCTAATAATTCTAGTAGGTTTCAGAATCAACGGAATGGTAGTGTTCCCCCTGCTTCCGCGTCTAGATTGGACGGTGACCGTAATCAGAGTCGAGATGAGACTCCACGGGGAGAACGGGGCGGTGGGGGAAGGGGACGGGGAAATACACATAGGAAACAGATTCCAGGTGCAAGGCTAGGTAGTCAAGGACCAATACAGCCTATAATTGACGATCAATATAATTTGGAAGTGGCTCAATGGAGCACGAAGAGGGAAAGAAGTAAGGGCAGAAGCAGAGGAAGAAGTAGAGGAAGGGACAGAGGAACAGGAATATCAAGAAGGTGAAGTCATGGATCTTCGTTGGACTTCACTAGAGCCCGCTGAATGTATTCGTAGTCTTTTGTTTATTGTTACATAGCCGTAGACCGACCTTTCATGATCCATGTAGAAATCTAGCTGACTATCGTATCCGCGCCCTCGTCCTTAGCTAAGTCATGTTCCTTCAATAACGCTGTGATCTCCTCAGCGCCCCACAAGTGGTGGTAAATGCGGCCATCCTTTGTTTTGCCAACTGTCGCGAACTCAACTGCAGATATCATTAGCACAATTTCCACCAATCCTCTCATATTGCTTACTCTTCTCACTGGTCAACTTGGTTGAGTCCATGGTCTTGCTCAACACCTTGACCGCCATTCCACATGCCTCCTTCAGATCGCAGTCCTCTTTGTAATCCTGCTTCAACAAACTTTGCGCACTGGCATTGTTTGCGCCGACACTTGTTGCCTTCCAACCACCGTAATTTCCGCTGGGATTGCTCTGGTATAGCTGGAATTGTCTCTGTGGATCGTAACCAGCGTAGATGAAAGAAACACCGAATGGGCGAAGACCACCATGTTGCGTATAACCTTGCTTCAAGTCACATAATCTTCGGACGAGTTGCTCGCAAGGGATATCTTCGTTGTAGGTGAGGAGGTAGCGTTGGGCCGCTTGGCGGGCGTAGTTGATGAGGATATTGGCATCAGCCGTCATACCTGCGACTGCACAGATCATGTTGCTACGAATAAATCAGCACGGGAAGTAAACAATTGAGTAAATGCGGCATACTCGTTCAAGATATACAGCTTCTCTGCTGAAGTGTCCTGCTCCAGAAGCTTACTGGTGACCTTTCTCTCTGCGGCCAACACGATTCCATCCTTCGCCAAGATTCCTATTGCTGTACCGGCGTGAGAGATGGCCTCGAGAGCATATTCAACTTGATAGAGACGTCCTTCGGGAGAGAAGATGGTCGTCTGCGAGGCTGTTAGCTTTGGTCTTTGGTGATGCAGCAGGCTGGCCAATGCTTACCCGGGAATCGTATCTCCTGGACATGGTTGCGGGGTTTTACTGTTTTTGTAGTGCCTTGAAGCTCCAATGAAGGTAGTTGCAAGGAAAGGTGGTCCTCAAATTGTAATATGGTGATGAGTTGGGGCCGGGAGGAGGGTTTATTGTCGATGTTGAAGCTCGACGAGCTCCAGGCACGCTCCCACGCGTGGCTAGCGTTTCTGCCTCACGCCTTAGGCCGCTATCAGCTCGTGCTACAAGCGGCACTCCCTCATATCCCCAGCCAATACAGTAATTCACATGACGAAAGACATTTAATAAGGTGCAACCTTCTTTTCAACTCGAGGCAAAAACGATGATATAAGAAAGTCTATCATCTGCAACAGTTTTCATTAATAACGACATCTTTTGAGCATGTAAACGGAGTCTGTCCTGTTGTTACTAGTGCATGCTGCTTTAACTGACCTTCTAGAGTATCTTCAACTTCATAAATTTCCCCAGAGCTTCGTTTGTATTTCCGCCGCCTAAGAGCAGCAGTGCGCCAAAATGCTGAAGTCAACTTATAAGGCAGTTGCGCCTCCACCTCTACCACCGGGATGGACTGAGCATAAAGCCCCCACAGGTCAGTACACTTCCTCCGCCGCGAGTATGATGCGCGCAAAGAAGATACTAATTAATACTCACCATAGGGCATTCGTACTACTACAATGCAGAGACGAAGCAATCTACATATACACGGCCTGTAGCTCCAGCTGCTCAGCCCCCTCAAGCATCTCCACCCCCTATTCTAAACCCCTCGCAAAGTTTCTTGCAATACCAAGATGTTGAAAGTTCAATACCAAGTGCTGGACCAGCTTTCAACAACTTTCCCACGCAGGACAATTTTGGTAGGGGAGGATTTCAAGGTGGACGTGGTGGCAGAGGAGGTCATGGCCAGTCCAGAGATACGAGGCCGCAGCCGGTGGACAAGCCGAAGTCACGACATCCAATCCCAGGACATGAACCATGGGTTCTCGTACATACAAAGCTTGGGAGGAGGTTTGTCTTCAATACGGAGAAGAACCAGAGCTATTGGCGCATCCCGGACAAATTGAAAGATGGCATATTGGCACTTGATCAGCAGAGAATCAAGGACAAGGTAGAGGCATTGAATCTACAAAAAGAACCAGAAAAGGCTTCTGGTGCCGCCCAACAGCCGGTAATAGGACAGGAGGCTGGAGATGATGAAGCCGAAGACAGCTCGGAATACGAGGAGGTGGAAGTAACCGATGATGAGGATGACGAAGGGAACCCTTCCAAAAGACAAAGAACAGACAAGGATGCGCCTGACGAACCTGTGGAATTCAACGAGGATGATATAGCGTTTCAGTTGGCACAAATGGGACAAGAGTACGGTTTGGACCCTGGGGAATATGACGATGGGAATATGGAGGATTGGGAGGAAGGTGCAGAAGGGCTTGGGCTATCCGAAGAAGATTCGGCAGCCCTGTTTAAGGATTTACTGAATGACTATGGCATAAATCCGTACAGTCCTTGGGACAAACTTATTGAAGAAGGGAAGCTTGTTGACGATACAAGATACACTGCGTTGTCAACCATGAAATCAAGAAAGGAGGTGTGGGAAGATTGGAGTCGAGAGAAAATAAAACAGCTTCGGGAACTAAGAGCCAAAGAAGAGAAAAAGGACCCAAGGATACCTTACATTACTTTCTTACAAAAAAATGCTACACCGAAGCTGTACTGGCCAGAATTCAAGCGGAAATACAAGAAGGAGGCTGAAATGCGAGACACCGCATTGTCAGACAAGGACCGAGAGAAACTGTACAGAGAGCATATCAATCGACTGAAGCTTCCGCAGTCTACTCTAAAGTCCGATCTCGCAACATTGCTCAAGGCACAGCCTCTGTCGACGTTGAACAACTCTACTCTGCCTACACATCTTCCACCTTCAGTACTCGCTGATATACGTTACATCTCGCTTGATGCATCTATTCGCGACCCACTCATCGAAGGCCATATTAGCACTCTAGCTGCCGCGCCTAATGCTGCTGAAGTAGAAGAGACTGAGGAAGCTATCAAGGAAAGGAAAGATCGGGAACGGAGAGAAAAGGCTCTTCAAGATCGCGAAAAGCAAGTCGAAGAACAAAAGCGGCGGCAGAAAAGAGATCTGGCATTTGGGAAGGGCAGACTGCGGGAGGAGGAAGCGGAGGTTGCAAGGGCTATGAACGTTACTAAGAAGGGATTGAAAGATCACCTGATAGAAAGCGACGATGCAGCAAGTGCTCCAAACACAACGTGATGGTGGGTGCAACAAGCAAAAAGTAAAAAAAAAATTCAATACTTGACTCGACATGTATCACGTCAAACACCTTGGGTTACCTGAAGTACGAGAAAATAAGAGAGATGATTATGCACAAACAAAGCATACCATACCATACATAGCTCATCAGCATGGTCTTTCTACCAAGATAATCACGTACTTCTCACAATCCAACTCGCACAGATTCATCACCGCCCTTCTGCATGCTGTCTGATTCTTCAATAGTAAGTACCAGTAGTAAGTATAAACGATACGATTAAAGGATCATCCTCGTTTATGCAGATCTTTAGCCATTTATCCTCAGTATCCAATCACGGAATATTTCCTAAAATAAGAACAGTCGATCACGAAACGTTGAATGGTAGCGACCAATACCAGATCTCGCTACCCTGTAGAATTCCAGGATCACCACTGCACCAGTGTGGTTCAGTTGTGCCCTAGATATATTACGTACAGTAGCTCATCACCTGCCCTGCGATACGAGAGGTTCATGAAAACGGCTCAAATGGCATGCTAGCTGTCTGCTGTTGGCCTTGAATATGTGACTATGACAAAGAATAATATTTAGATTCTTATGATTTTAAGGCAGCTATGGCAAATATATAAAGTGCAGAATTTCTTTACTTATTGTTTCTTGTTATATTGATTAATTCTGTCGCTTAGGGCAATGCTGTCGCTACTGGTGAGTTCTTTTTCTGATGATAGCCGATGGATGGATTTGATCCTTGAGTGTCTTGAAGGTCAAGACATTGAGAGTCTTTCATTCCCATCAACTCACTTAGAAATCTCCCCACTTTCGCAATATTTATATGTCCTATTACTAACAAAACCCAGAACTAGTTCTCATAACCCAACTACTTACACTAACAACTCCTCCCTCCTCCCTCCCTCCCCCAAAAACTCATCCAAAACCACCAAACCTTCCAAAATGCCATCACTCACCACCCTCCTAGCAACAACCTCGACCCTCCTAGCCTTCACCAAAGCAACAATCTTCACCCTAACCGCTTCCCTCTCCGGCAGTGTTTTCGATGGCCAACCCATAAACGCAGGCGGATCAGCCTTCTACATCGGCGGATCACCAGGAGCTTATTGCCCTACCTTCGTTGAACCGAACTGTCCAAATGTAACGGATACGGTATTTGCTGGTATGAGTTATTTGTGGGTATGTTGAACCCAAATCCAAGAAAGCCAACCCCCAAAACCCCCACAATCTAAAAGCATTTACAGACTAACAAATGAAAAAAAGGTCGAAGTACCAGGCGGCCAACAAACATACGTAACTCAGGAAGGGGAATTCGGTTTCACACAAGCCCATTCTACCTACATACCAACCGGCGCCTATCAGTCTGGGTGGACAACTACGACCGTTACGCCTGAGGATGGTGATGAGTATACATTAATTAATTTCATAGCTCCGGATGCTACAGTAGGTTAGTTTGTCTGATTTCATTTACCCTTTTCTTCATTGGATTCGAAGACTCAACAAGTGCTATTCGTTTCCTTTTTAGTTTTTAGAAACTAGCCACTCTGAGTGCTACTTCCTTTTCGTTTTCCTTT